>JAQGAF010001773.1:0-27782 GCA_034687865.1 Kryphioiulus occultus
CCAGAAGTAACCAGACTATCAAGCAAAATTATTATCACGACGATTTATTCATTATTCGCAGAGATGTTATGTATACAGTTTTTCAATTTTTTAACATGGCAGGGGTGGAAGAGGAACTTCCCGTTAAATGGGTACATAGCTTTCCCATAATTATCATTTTTGGAATTAAACCTTTATTCAAGTTCCCTTGGATGTAAACGGAATGCATTTGGTTCCTTTTGGGGAACGCTGTGGTTCAAAACCCGCTTTATCCTCTCTTCAATCAGTTGTTGGCAGAATGGTACTACATGTATTACATGTACATGTACCTGTTATACTTTCTGGTATATATCCAGAAAATAGGCTCTCCAGCCATTTACATTTTGGAAATTTGTCTACAAATTGAACCTTTTTTTCAATCTATTTTTAAAAAAGGAATGCCCAACTTTTCATCGCAGGTTTTTATTAATTTATCATGAGGTGTAATTTTTGGGCCGTGTTAAACAGGACCCATTAAGTAGACACTTTTGCCCTTAACAGATTCGCCACTTGTCATGTTAAAGTGCTAATTATAGCAAATTTCTTCCCTAATGGAATTTTCTCTACCAAATCAATTACATTATACACTGCACAGCATTAAATTACCCGCTTTCATTTAACCGTGATAATTTAATAATAGCTTTAAAGTGCACCAAGGTATTTAATCAATATTGTGTGGCTGTATTATATTTCGACAGCGCCAGTTTGGCGCTATCATCGCATTAACACTTTTATTTGAAAATTTCACTTTGAACTGCCCGAATGTTGGAAACCGAATATGTGTGCTTGTGTTGCCCAGCCGTTAATCGTTATGAAAATCAGTCATTCAGCAAATTGCTTTGTTAAGCTCGGCTAATCAAAGTACTACGTGATTCATGGGTGAACGTTTCGACGTTGTTCATTAATACCAACGTTATTAATTTAAGTTATGAAAGGATATGTTACCTGCGGATGCACATGCAGGTTAAATGATAGTTTTAAAAAGTTTAAATGATAAAGTTTGAACGTGCACCTACAATACATGTACATGTAGTGCAGCTTTTGAGCAACAAATACTCTATGAGCAAAGAGCATTCTCAGGGATTCTAATTTTTGGTAATCACAAAATTTATCTCACCCGGTATTTTATATGAAAATAACTGCACTGTTCAGGTCTTCAATAAATGAGCACTATTCCAATATTCATGGATCTATAGAAAGCTGCACTTGAACGGCTAAAATGGAGCGGTTTTCAAGAATTATATTCCGTTGAAGGCAACGATATTGTGAGCTCTGATAATGGCTGCCAATTGGCGGTAATGCAACATGCCATGGTGGTGCATGATGCTTGCCACAGCTGTTTTGTACACAGTCAGACTGACCAATAATAAAGACCTTTCGATCTGACATGAGCCGATTATCCAGTTGGGAGACTTTTCAAATATTGATTGTATTCATTTGACTTGAAATTATGCTGTTTGAGTTGGAGTGACCCATGACTTATGCTGTGTTCAAAATCAGTGTTTACTCGGCCTCTTATTCGTTGCCAATTTTAATAAATCAGGGATCCATAATTTTTTCACGGCATTAAATGTGATGCTTGTCTGATTAAATTTACGTGTATTCCAGGACGTTTTCTAGTTATAAATTCCCAATTATGATACAGCTTTCAGTTATCGATAACGAACTTGCTGGCAAATCTTAAACTTAAAAATTGTGTTTACTAACTTTTATTTGTAAAGTTATAAATGGGTTTAGTCGTTTTTTGCCTTTCCAATTATAATGCAACAGTTCTGCTGCAAAGGTTCTGTATGTGATGACTCAATGAAAACAGTATAGCAAGCTTTTCATATTTCTGGCACAATACACAAGGGCCTCGTTTTTACATGTTTCCAGGGCTCGTGCATTTCCTTCCTCAGTTAAATTTTACAAAAAGGAAATTAGTTGAGCAAAACTCCACAGCACATAAATAATGCAAAGTTGCAGAGTTATTAAAAGTTGGGCTACTACTTTTAAACGTCATTTTATTCCCTTTTCTAACTTTTCTTGGGATGTGTTATGTCTGTGGACTTTTTATTATACAATTTATTTAATGAATGTGCAAATTAAACTTTGCCATGGAGGCAATTTATTTAAAAATGAAATTGAATCGTGAAATGCTGTTGTAAGAACTTTGAAATCTTGAGTTGCTTTTATACTATCGAAAAAGAAACAAACTGACTTGCGATATTGTTCGCAAAAATAAAATTAAAAAAAAATGCTAATCAGCATTAGACAAAGTCTAGAAATTGTGTAAAAGGCAATTTACTTTTACTGAAAATTGTCAGTTCGAATTCCATTTTTATACATCAGATACTGTAATGTCTCTTGGAAGCCAAATCTGATGAAAGTTGAATACTGTGTATCGACGCTTCATTTATTTCATGACAATACTTAATCTTAATCAGGGTGTAAATTTAAAGACTATTCGGTATTTTCTTGTATAATAAAGATTTGGATCTTTAAGGAATGCATTAATTAGAAATGAGAGTTGTGATTGCAAATTCAGCGATAGGGATGTCAATTGATTATTGCTCAATCAATGAGGCTGGATCCCAAATATTATGAAATTTCATATACTTTATGATTGCCCCCTATTTAAGTCAATAAAAATGCTCGTTAATATTTTACTTTCACCATTGCGTGGCTGTCCTCCTAGTTTATGTTAATATGACTGTGCAGTTTCTTTTGAGTGAGCTCATCTCCAAAGACCCTTGTTTGCAGCAACTATCCATTATGAAATGAAATGTTTAGTTGAGGCTTTTGCATAGGGTAATAAAAAAATGCTCCCACAGCAAAAATAATGCGAGCCAATATGCAGCCCTTCGTCTGTACTGCGTAGCCTCTAAGAATCTATATAAAACCCATGTAATTTCGGGGTTTTTTTTTGCAAATAAGCGCTTGCAATAATGCGCTTGGCACTGTTGTCTTCCTTAGACATTATCCTTCACAGTGCAATAGACACATCATAAATGCGCCTATGCATTATTTTAAATGATGCTGAAAGGTTTTATTTCCATATTTCTGCATTATAAAACGTAAGTGCATCGGGGTGCACTGTGTTTTTGTCTTATCATTCTGTAGCCTTATTTTTATGCGAAAGAAACTGGTTTTGTCGCTCCGTGCTAGATGGCTAAGCTTCAAAACGTATTTCAGAGCGACAAAATTGTACTTTTGTATAATTGAATATTTCTGACTTAAGGGATCATAGTAATGGTGCATCGTGGGCTAGCCACGATTTTGGGGATTCTCCTGAATTTCTTTAACGCCACGAACGATTCTTGAAATTTGAGATGACCAAAAAATAATAAAAGTTGCGTTGGATTGGTTTTTATTTGAATTTTGTAAAAGGCTTTTTCGCGATTTTCGGTTTTTCGAATAAAAGTTGTTCGAAATTCAACTTGCGCAAATGTATAAAAGTAGGCTTTGGTTGCAAAAAAATATTCCGGAAAAGGGTGCCATTTCTTCTCAAGGTGAAACTATACGCGCATGCAAACATGTTAAACGCTTTGTCTTGTTATTGCTGGGCGTTTATGTTAGGTGGGCCCGAAAATGGAAATTTTCCTACCTAGTGTACTTATCCCCCAAATAGTGTGATGTGCAAACGTGCACCCAGTTATACTAATTGCTCATAATAAGTTTTGATTACTATGTTAGGCGTATATGTTCAGCATGTTAATAATTTACATCTGCATTAAGGTGAAATTCCATTACGAAACTGTTATAATTGGTAAAATTGCTTTTGTTTTATGTATAGCACATCCGCATTTTCCCGCTATATTTTTTAATTATCCGGCCTAGCGACCTCCTCTGCAATACATTTGTGTATTAGAATTAAGTACGAGCGTAGTTAAGGCCTACATTTGACTTGGTGGTGTTTCATGCTACTACAAGTGCTATTTTTTTTTGACACAGCCCTACCATTAAAATGAATTCATTAATTAATCATCATTAGGGTGCACATGCATATCTATTATCGCACTGCATTATCTATTAATGTGTTTTAATCACCCCAACGAACTTTGTGGACCTTTCAAACTAACTCTAATGATGGTTGTAATTATTCGTGATTTAGTCCTATACAGTGAATTCCGTTCTCGCATTATATATCACATTCTACATCACAGGCTGGTTGGAAGAATTTACAGTAATCATATATGTGAAGCCACATTGACATTTGTAACCTTTGAGTTAATCAAAAAATACGAAAAATATTCACAGAATAAGACCTGATTTGAAACCGATATGTCTATAGGTGCCATTCCCTTTATCTTAGTGATCCACTTCAATAAATTTGACCTGCAAGAAAAATAATCAATTTTCAAGTTTTCTTCACTTTTCCAGAAGTCGTGTGGATAGTTGCAGCTGTTAATGGCCTCCCCTTTTGGACTGAATTTCTCTACATTTATCGCAATTTAAAAAAAATGAGCTAAGCACCACCTGCTACCTACATGATGTGCGTGTTGGTGGCAATTTTCTCTTGTTTTCCCGATTTAGTAATCCACTCTAGTAGTTCCCGACATATTTTCTAGTTGATTAACTTTCCTCTCAGACCGAAGAGTCAAAGCCAACCACGTTTTCAACATATTAGATTTACATTGCGTTGTAGTTTCCGTTGCACTGCCTTTGCCATGTTCAAGACAGAATACATGTATACGAATATGCGGATGAAGTTTTCACTTGTATATAATGCGTTTGTTTCTTCTTTCCCTTTCAGTTGTGATGCAACATTATGAAATACAAGTTTATGATGAATTTGTAATAAGTGGCAACACTGCCGTGCTCAAGTGCCACGTACCAACGTTTATTTCCGAATATGTTAGCGTAACTTCTTGGATCAAGGAGGATAAATACCGTAGGCCTAGTTCAGAAACCGTTAAATCTGGTGAGTTTTTAAGTTAATTACATCTGTTTTTATCACGTCTTTCAGACATTTCTTTCTGCCAGCGCATTTGCTGAATGAGTTTTGCTTGAGGACAATTATATTATAAAACAACAATTGGATTTTGCTTAATGTAACAAAACGCAATAGCATATAATCTAACTCAACTAGGGAATAATAATACCCTTGCGAATGTTGCAGAATGATATTTGCTAAAGGTTTTCTGAGGTTTCTTTCTTTGTTAATAACGAAATTAGCTGAGTTGTTCTACAAAAAATTTTGGAAAACCTGTTTTTCTGGGGTTTCAGCATGACCACTGTTTAGTTTAGCGTTATTGGACAACGCTTAACTTAAACATTAATCTAGATGCCCGTGTATGTTATTTCTACAAAAACCTCCTCAAGAAGTGCCCTTCTATGAATCGCTGAATAATTTACGTAGAAACATCGGAGAACGACATGCGATCTTTAGGAATACGGTACACTCGAGTAACAGTACACTCAGCACATCATCAGCAATAAATAATTAAAATTTAAAAAATTCATTGCATTTTAATCAATTTCCAACTGACATGCAAATACATTAAGAATAGAAACTTTTAGCCAATAATCGTTGCGAATTGTGCAGAATAAGGAGCCTTTAAATAAATATCAGCGACTAAAGTAGATCACTTCAATTTTCGTCATATATACAGCCACTAAATGTGAAATTATGATATTTGAAAAAGTCAGATTTCAAACTAAGTTTTAGTAATTATTTTTTGAAAATCTGCAGAATGAGAATGGCTTTCTTTTATCTTATTCAGATATGAAAGCGGGAACAGGAAAAATACGAATGAATTCATTAACATCCTTAATTGTCTGCATTTTTTATTTTTACACGGTGGATTTTCATAATCTTTTTATGTTGCACTTTGGTTAATTTCATTACCAGCATACTTTTCCTTAATTAAGATAATCTTGCACCACGTTCATTTGGTGCAATTTTGGATTAATTTGGACAAAACCAGACCATATGCACTCTTTTATTACATGGTAATTGCCATTATCGTTACTTGGCATATTTCTTACTGCTTTATATAGTACATTGCAAACAGACCTTATCAGTTCCTTTCTATGCATTCTGGTATATTATCTTCTTGCATATGATACGCAGCGACGGTTGCAAAGAATCCTTTGAGAAAATTACGGGAGATTTTTAATGGTTTTGCAATATCCTGTTGGATCAAATTCCATTCAGCCTTCTCTTAATACCCATTTAATATCTCGAGCTCTTAGCCCTGCACAAATTACCCGCTTTTTGTCTCTGGCCCACGTTATATGCCATTTTTATTCGCTTTACTTTATCTGGCAGCGCCTATAAATCGTTCGTAACGCTCTATACTGACAAACATATGAGAATTTGTCCGCCTTTGTGTCAGGTGTCTCTCCTATATTTTAAACCTCAATGGAATTAGAGCGAGACCTATATAAACGATGATTATTGTTTGACTTTATGGCCTTTATATGGCTATTAGAAATACGCACAATCTCATTAGATTAAACCTGAATATTAATATTCCGCACAAAACCATTTCAGCGTTTGACGTGCTCATTGTAACGGGCAATATTGCATACCCCTTGGTTTTACGAGGACAGAATCTGTTGTATTCACTAATGGCCACCGTATATTTGCAATTCTCCAATGCCATTTTCCGAAATTTAAGTTGGTTGTCGAATTCCGCTATCAAGGTTTCTTCAGAGATCTGGAAAATCCACTTTCGACGATATATTGTATGAGAAATATTTGGTATCTTCTTCTAGTCGTCTCAGAGGTATTGCAGTGTAGCGTATAAAGAGCCAGACGAAACGACATACGTATTTTAGCAGACTTTAAAATTGAAGCAATATGCATTTTTTCCGGCTTTGGGAGATATCTTGGTTTCAAAATAAAAAAAGCATTTTCTCGTTTAAATTGTTGGGCGGAGTATATGTGCATTTTTGAATCTTTGGAACATCAAGTCAGAATGATGTTAATAAAAACTCTCTATACGGCTTTATATACCTAAGCTTTCCATTCCTAAATTGCATGCATTGGAATAGAAATTAGAAATGACATGTTTTTGGCGTTCTGTTGCATTGCTTTAACAGAAAACCTTCGTGATATGTTCATTTTAGCATAAATGGAAGCATGAAATAATTGTTGTAGATAGATTCACCGTATGCTACTACCACGTGTATGATTAATTGTTAAAATGGTTTGTAACGAGGAAATTAATCAGCGGCAAATACCCAGTACAATAGGAAGCCATTAAAGCGATGTCATTAATCCATACGCCATTAAATATGCAACGAGTCATTACATTTTAATTGCCCGTTTGGATCCCGTTTTTAAATCAAAACTTTCCCTTTTGGCAGTTTATTTCCCTCTCCATATGTAATATACGCGTAATTAGTTCGTTATTCTAACGAACTACTTGTCAGCATGGAAACCCTACTTCACAACGTTTTGATAAGTTTTAGATCAATTTACCCTGTTAATACAAAATCCTTTTTCAGCATAACATTCTCGTTGTCAAGACTTCAGACATGCATTTCAGGGTTACAAAGTCATATCTTGGCTTTATACCTGCTTTAATTCTGCGATGCCTATCGTAAATAGCATTAGCAGCTACCTAACAATGTAATCCTTAAATCCGATTAAATATGATGTTTATCTACAGAGTTTGTATCAAGATCATATCCGTTTCAGCACGATTTTGACAACCAGTTGGCTATAAAGTGTAGAAAGCTCTAAGCTCCATAACATGTTACCCGTATTTTTAAAACTTTATGACGTTAAATTTTATCTAAACATTTTTAATTTGCAGGAATCCTTTCAGATGCCATATTCATTCCCATAAATAAGCTTGAAATTAAAATTTATTAACCAAAGTATGGGATAAGAATGAAAGATTGAAAATATTTTTTTTTAACCTATCATCTATACACACACGGAAGCTATACACTATACATTAAGCTTATATTGTATGTATTCCTGTAACATTATTGAGCGTGTATGGTTTTGTTATTTGTAACCATGTATAAAAAATTATATTTGTAGTCAGAATGACACTCATGAATTACTAAAATGTACCAGGAAGATGCATGTACATGTATATTGGTATCCTTAGTAATATTGATTTATTTTAAAACCAGGACTTTGAAACAAGCCTGACGTTGTAATGGCTAGATATAAAGACTACACTAAAAATAAAAAGGTTCTGTGGAAATACATATATCTCTGTCATTAGGTATTCGTTAAAAATGCAACGGAATCCTTTATAATCAGATTTGGTAATAGCATAGCAAGGGATTATTATTTTTTTCGAGGAATATTTTTTATTTAGAGGATTTTGTATTATCAGATTACAGATTAGAATAATCATCATTGGTTTTTCTTTGCTGTTGTATTATATTTTTACGCACAAGACTTTTAAAATAAACAGCCATCCTAGAAGTGCATTAAAATCTATAATTGTGGAACAAAATAAAAATACTCTTGATTTCTCATTAATTGAGGTATTTTGTGCCTTTGATAAACCTTCTGGGAACATACCTATCAAGTGTTAGGGATAAGAAATTCTTTAAAAACGTTGATTTTACTATGCTTGCTTTGCAAAGATAAGTGAATTGAGCCTCTATAAAAGTAATTCATTTTTGTATGCATTTTTCAAAGCTATTTTCTATAAATAATAATAAAGAAGCGTTTTCCTTCAAGATATTTTGCGAAATATTAATAATAAAGGAAATGCTGTTGGCGAACTAACTTGAAACAAGCAGGGCCCAAGTTTTGGAGTTTAATAAATTTAATGTAAAATATGTTATTAATGTCTGTTAAGAAAGGCGTGCTGTAGGCTACCTTTCTAAAAATTAGTTTGAAGTATATTTATGTTTTTCAATTTCAATCAATTGAGAGCATTTTTAAACGAAAATATATGGTTATAATGCCCTTACCCCCTGTATCCACCACACCCTGGAGGAAATCGTATGCAATCAGAAAAATAATTATTTCTAACGCAGTGGGATATTTCCTTTATGCTTCGGTTGTTTTCTATTTCCATGACGTGTTTTTTTTCAATTTGATGAGAGAGTTGGTACTAATTTTACGTCATGTACATGTGCATTATATGCTGTATATAAGAATTCTTAATTTTCTAATCAGCGAGCATTCTGTTTCAGCATTTAAGATAATTAAAATGTTCTATTACAGGTGATAAATACACTATTCTTTCAACGGGGGAGCTACATATTCTTGATGTCCACTCAGTGGATAGCCAATCGTCTTATAAATGCCAAACTACACATCGGTTAACGAAAGAAACGAGGCTGAGTAGTACTGCTGGTCGTCTGATTGTAACAGGTGAATAAACTTACTGTATCTAATATCATATTCTGGTAAAGTTCCAAAAAACAACAAAAGCTTGACGGAAGCATCACACGTTACACAGAAATTGCACTTGACTTGCTCACCACACAGCATTTCCCATTTCACCCATTGTGCCTTCCTAGGAAATTGTAATTAAAGCTTGTAAGCCTATCAGGCAGCCTATTGATTGATCTTTTAATTCCTTCGTTGTCTTCGATGCAACATGTTCTCTGCACTGTAATCCAAGCTTTAAATCCAACAGCTTACGAGGGAATCCGTTGGTGTTACTGCAATCTTTCTTCATTTATGACGACCAACGGAGAATGTTGATGAAAATGAATTCGACGTTAGAGATGCTGCTAATCATTTTGTTTAGGCAAACACATCGGAAATTTATCTTAACGCCATGGGATGCACAGTATATACTGTTGTATGTAAATTCCAACAGAGTGTTTTATTATGTTTTAGATGCAAGAGGAAGCGTCCCTCCAAGAATAACGGATAGCAAATCATCAATTTTTGGAAGAGAAGGAGATACTGTAATTCTTCCATGTGCAGCACAAGGACACCCAGTGCCACATTACAGGTAGGATGAAAAGTCTTCATCATTTTTCATTTAAACCAGCATATTTGCTTTAGTTGTACTACATTTGTATTCATATTGTCACTCAAATAATACTGAGCAAAAAAAATTGGCCTTTTCTTGTGTCACGGGTGTCACTGCTCTGATAGCAGTTGTTGGCAGTTTTTCTTCTTGTTTCATCAGTTGATAATTACTAGAAAACACATTTCCTCAGGACATAATGTTTTCGTAACACGAAATTATTGCGTCATTTGATTTACAGGAAAATCCTGTTAAAGAAATTGGTCCTAAAGTAATAAATGCAACTAATGTCGCTTCCTGGTTGTGCAAAGCAAATACTTATTTTTGATGTTCTGTTTCTGAAACAATTTGACTAGTGCTAAGTAGGCATCCACGACACTGGCATGAATGTAATGATTGCCTTTTAAAGAGGAACATAGGCTGTATTTGTAATAGTTGGAATGCATGTCTATAGGCTTAAAACTTAGCTTCATCTACATGTACAATGTATAAGAGTAATGTCAATACACTGTATGTCATTATGGCATACATGAAGCAAGTTCAATAGCAACTACATGTTTGGAGATTTGCAATCGATGATTCGTAAAACATTTTTAAATTAGTTCACAGTCTGCGCAGTTGAATTATATGATGGGAAAGTAAAAAGTTTTCTGTTATGTGTAAATTTATAAAATTATATTTTATTATTTTTAGTCCAGATTTGTAAGCTAATATACGGTATGTTAATCGTCAAAGCAAATTCAAAACAATCTTCTACTTCCACATCTTTGCTTTAGCAGCTTTATGATAAGTGAAATTATTTCGTAATCAACAATGTAAATTCTACATGTACGTTGTTGCTCCTAGTACATTTTAGATGTATAAACAAACATGATACCACTCTGGAGGTACTGTATTTATAGGGATTCTTACAAAAGATATTTGTATCTCATAGAAGTAAGAAAACTTGTTATGTTCCCGATGATATTGATGTCAGCTGTGAAATCAATGAGTGCAGTAGGCATGCATGTTAGCTAATCTAATTGTTGATTTTAACCTAGTAAATGGAAATTTCCCTAATTACAAGTACCTTTGATATATGATAAATAACTTGGAATTATCGAAAGTATTGGAAATGTTTCTAGTAAAGTTTTGTTTCAAGTATTTTCATTCGTTTGTTAACAGGTGGTTATCTCGAACTAATCATGCGAAAGAAATGTCATCGGATGGATTAAAAAAACACATTCAGATTGGCGGAAATTTAATAATGGATAATGTACAAAAATCAGACAGTGGAACGTACGAGTGTGCTGTAAATAACAGTGTGGGATCTGAAAAAGTGGAGACAGTGCTGACTATCACAGGTAAGTTCGTAGTTTTAAATGTAATAATGAAAGGAATTATCATTCAAATTTCCACGGATGACATGGTTTACGATACCCAGTTTATTTGGCACGATGCTTGATTTGCATTTTGCATCACGAAATTGTGACTCGTAAACATATATCGATTTTCACATTTCCAACATAGGAGCCTATTAAATAATGCCTAGCGCATTTGCGGCTCCAGGGGTCTTCTGCTTGCTTGTTCCTCAGATTTAACTGTTAGTTTTTCGTCAGTTTTACGGCAGCTAAGCTTTCCATAAATCTGATACATATAATCAATTTTAGATTTAGGGTTCGATAAAATGGTTAATGGTTGTGGCAACTGGCAATTTGGAGCCCCTCCTGAATATCTCCAGCTGATAATTACATGAAATTTAGCTAAATAAATGCTGTATGCCTTTATAAGACTCAACCTAGCCATTATTTACAAAATCTAAATGCTTTTATAAACTGAGTATTCTGCACGCTCCTGTTTATGCCCCGCCCAACTGGCAGTGTTGCCAAATTATCCAATGAGAATTGTTGCTCTCTAGCTTTTTGTAGGTATTTGGGATTTGGTTTATAATACGTTTGGTCACTAGGGTACGTGATCAAAAATGTATTATTAATTCTCATTTGCACGCCACCATAATCCGGTAGTACTTTTGAGCTTAATTGCTTAAATTGAGTCTCAACTATGTGGAAAAAATGGTTGTCTTTTATATTGCTCTTTAGTGAAAATGTGTTAGACTTCACCATCAAAGCAGAAACAACTACAATGCCCGATGTTTATTTTATAATGGTATTCATATGTAATAGAAAAACTAACCAAACTTATTGCATCGTAGCAGAAGCAATTTTGACAAGACAAGCATGTTAATTCAAGTCAACTCAGTATCTTACTATAAGCAAATAAATAGCATGACTTTCAAAGTTTTAAATTAAATTTTATAGATATAGTTTTCAAAGAGTAAATGCGATTTTAATATTAGGATTAAACAATCATCGATGCCTGTGCATCGAACTAATTATTCTAACATTAATGAAAGCACACCAATTTCTCCTATTTGTTAACTTTTTTTTGTAATTAAGAACATTTGTTTTAACAAGGCCACTTCTGGCATTTTTTCATGAAATGTCAATATTGTTTTGTTAAAATTATGAAACAATTAAGGTATGTAAACTTTTAATTTCGTGTCGAAACAATTGAACGATCTTTCCATGCGAGATTCACATCCATGATTTATGCGCAGTAACTTGGGAATTTTAAACTTGCACTTTTGAAGCAGAATTGCCGTTGCGTTGATTTGTTTTTAATCCTGTTGCAGCATTTTGTCAGACAGGTTATTGCCTTTTGGTATCGCTGACAATTTATCCAAGTTTTTCCTGATCTCGGGAAACATAAAATACACACTTTATAAAAGTTGACATGACAGCCTCTGCGGACACGCAAAGGTAATTGTATCAATAAATAGTGGTTAAAACCTAATTCCAATGATGAAGTATATGGACAGCTTTAGCACGCAACATAGATTATGAAACAATTATGTAGAAACACGCACGGCTTTTATGAATATTTAATTTGCATGCAAACCCCACATGAATTTCGCCACGCTTTTACGGTCGTGGCTTCTAGCACAGGCGTGTAGGTCTTGCTTTTGTTTCATAAACTCGTTAAGTATATATAGATAAAATTGAATTTTTAATTAACACACTGACGTCTATTCGGTCACATGTGGAGAAGATTGCATTTCCTCGCCTGTATAAAGCTACTATTTTAGCAAGGATGTCTGTTTATTTTTAATAATGAGATCACAGCATCCTTTAAATCACATTGTTATATATTCATATCTCATTGTGAAGCTGCTACTTTGTTGCTTTAAGATTGGTGAATTGCTTTTCGTATTTCGATATACGCTTAGTAGACGACAATCTTTCTTAGGCATTATTCTTTGGTTAGCGATTTTAAAAAGAAAATGCCAGCTTTATTTATAATGCTATTGTAAGTCCTCATTTCCTCGGAAATTTAATTACAATTTCGAGTGCAATCATAGCAGTATTGTTGACAGTTGTATGCTCTTGCACTCCTGCATTAACTCGGCACTTTCCTGTTTTTGATTATTTCAGCTTATAACTATACCCTATATATGAACAAATTTAAAAGCGTCATGCAGGAAAAAAATTGTAGATGAATTCTAAACAATTCGACGATCCGATTTCTATATTGGAGCATGGTAAGTAAAAGATTTATGCAGAAAATATATGAGAATAAGTTACAAATGGAATTTATATTTAAATTTCAAGCAAAAGTATTTTTTTAACTTTAGTATTTTTTTGGATACGCATAAAAAAGTTAGTTTTGCAGATTTGAAACTCATGTGATTCTAAAAATGAGAAGGCGATTCCCAGTTTATTTTTTTTTTATTTCAAGTACTTCTTTCTGTTGGTTTAAGTAAATAGCAAAGGTCAAGTTATTTTCCAAATAATTGATATGCGACTCGTGCATAGTATGAGAATCAAGTGTAAAATACCGCTTAGTCTGAAGTGAAATTAATTTTGGCGTGTCTCGCCTGATTTAACTTCAATGTTGTTATGCAGTATACATGTACCTTTCAGCGTATGTAAATTTTCAAACGCAAACCCTTTATTGATTATCATGTTAAAGTGCTTATTTCACGTGACTTTTAGAAATAAGAAACACCGAATAATAATAATTTCATGCATTGTAAATCGGTGAGTGGAAGAAGTTGATTTGTTTAACGCATCATGAGACTTTTGTGAACAATGATACCATTAAGAACGCTGTTTCGAAAAGGTAGATAATGGTATTGATTTTTTTCTAAATCTCCATTACGAATATGCGGATTTTGCTAGCCAAGCATGGAGAATTGGGTGTACTTTTATTCCTTCTTTCATTGATAGCTGCATGCTTGCGAATGTATCCGAACTTCATTCCTCTGTACCTTGGGCACAGAAGACCATTAAAATGTGGGGAAAAGTAACAGTTTGCAAAGAGGAAATGCATTCCTCCAATTTGCTTTTTCGTTTGTAACGCATTACATTTAATACAAAGTTGCAACGTATACTGAGGTTGATGTTAAATCCATTAAGGTTCTATAAGTGAACTTTGGATTCGCATGAGAATCTCTTTGGATTCTTAGAAAGTCTCGCATTTTTTGAGGAAGCAGCACTTGTGCTTTTTTTAATATATCGAATATGAGCATCGTAATGCATATTTCAGAGGTATTGATATTCGGACATCTGTCCTTTGATGCCGTTATATGCATAAAACTGCATGCACAACAATTTGCAAATACATGCATCCTTGGTGGAATGAGTCTAAGGTCTCAACAGATAATATGACAAATTACAATATAAGCCCCAAAAAGCATGTTTTGAATAAAAACTGTCTGGTCTAATGAAATTTGCATAAATGGTGGAGGCAGCCACATGCCCAAGAATGAAGGTTTAATAATCCGTGGGCAATGAGTGACATATTTCCTTTCCCGTTTTTCTACAGCACATGAGGGATATGGAGAATAATTAAACCAAATGCAATTTTCTTTGAACGTGCTTCCAAAATAGTCTCATTTTCGTACAAGCAGAAAGCCCACTGGAGAATTGGTAATGAAACGGCACTGCTTCGAAAGCCGTCTCGCACACGTAGGGCCTCGTATAAAAATATTTATTAAATTTTAATCCAACTTGCAATGGTATCGTAAGGGACTTGATGAAGTCAAATTACCGTTTATAATTTAACTGCGTGCGTTTCAGTAACTTTTGCGCCTTTTCACCTCCTCCGATTTGAATTACTGCTGTGCTTGCCTATCGACAACTTGAGCTCTTCAACAGTTCATTAATTCAGTAGTCACTTCTAGGTTACTACCCCGAATACTGTCTTAAAACCGATGCGTAAGTTCGGATTACTGAACTGAATGGCAAAGTGTGCCAAAGTTGCCATCGGAACAGTACACAGGCAAAACCTCTCTGTAGACCTGAAAACCTGCTTAAAATGTTGACATAATTCATTATTTATCTCCGTGAAAATATGCAACAGATAAATTGTGGTTTAAGATGACGTTGAGTTGCAATGAACTATGCCACACCAGTTCCAAGCTATTGTTCGCAGAGGATGGAGCTTTCATTATACTGTTGTCACTTAGGAAGGGACTGGAGTGTTAAATGTGTGACAGGATGGAAAATTAACGCAAATGCGACTGCACCTAGCTGAAACTGCAAACAACGATTGTCACACTGTTATTGCGTCAAAATCAAGGTTTGAACCGTCTTTGTTGTGTGGATATTGGGGGCGCACATCCTCACTAATTACTCAAATGGCGCAATCATTTTTTTAAAAGTTGTGCATACCTTTTACGAAATATAATGTATTTGCTGTGTTAAAGCATCGCTTGTGCTGCATGCATATGAAAAAGAAGCATCATTCGTGTAGCCTCAAAAAATGGTATGGGGCGATGATGGTTGAAAAGGAAATTTACTTGAATAGCTTAATGGATGGCACTAAATATCATCCCACGTTTATAATGCATTTTCATTCCTAACTAGAGCTTGGTAATCAGTCGCTGGTTTCATTTATTAGACGTTGGTGTTTTTCCAACTGTGCTACCTTAACATCAACTGGTGCTTTGCTGTTGCCAGAAGCCCAAAAATTACATTGGCTTCTGCTTGTATTTTCAGCTCCGTTATCCGCATTTATTCGGCCTCATTCTCAAATCGTTGATATTGGACGTCCAGCAACCGTCAATTGCATCACATCCGGATATCCGATCTCATCAATCGTTTGGCTGAAAAATGGCAAACCATTTCGTCATGACCACTCGTCACCTCGGGATGTCATCAGATTTAGTTCAGTGACCAAGGATGATAAAGGGCTCTACCAGTGCTTCGTCAGCAATGATTGGGAAACGATTGAGGCCACTGGGGAGCTGAAGCTTGGCGGTAAGATCACTAATTTTCGTTTTATATTGCTACCGAATTATGCAGAATTATGCAATTGGTCTTAATTTAATATAAGACATTTTCAATTTGCATAATATATGCTCTGGAACAAAACTGTTTTGGTGAAAGGAAAACTTAAGTAGCCGTCTTTGTATACACGTACATGTTATTTATTCCCAGTGTTGCTGGAGTCCAATTGCTTCTCGATACGTGCATGCTTACGGGCTAGGAACTAATGAGCATTTGTCATTGGGCGGCCGCATTATCATATAATTGTTCCACTAAAAGCATGGATGGATGAATTTGGGCTGGCGAAATGAGTGAAGTAATGGCAAAAACTGGCATGTGCACACATCACGCTTAGCAGAAATGTTGCATGCTATATTCTTCTGACACCCCATCGATCATAGACACGCTAGAGATATTGCTTTTGTTGTTTTCGTATATTTAACACTTCCGCTACACAAACACACAAGATGATATGGGAAATGGCATCGACTAGTGTGCGTTGCATTGTTTCTGCTAGGACGGGAAACATTTTGGCACCACTGCTTGCTCGGAAAAAATTCAAATCAATTAAATTTTGGCACGATATCAACGCATGCATACAATACATCCATCAATTCGCCACGTTGGGCAATAAGCAGATAAACTTTCCTTTGTGGCTTCGACGGGCAGTCATCTATGCGCTTTTTAGCTTTGATTTTCAAATAAGCTTATCATGCTTAATGATGACAAGACTGCCAAAAATATACAAACATTTAGTATTGTGTAGGGACGCTCCCTGAGGCTTCATTCTATTTGTTCGATTGATGTTGATTCAATGATAGTTGACTATACGCTTATTGACCAAAATTATTAATGTACTTTCATCGGTCGTTGATTTATACATGTACATACTGTAGAATAGAATCGTAGACGATTTATGGCACCCTCAAATTCAACACGAATATGAACTTACCTAACCTCAACTTAAATAGAATTACGTTTAAATGTGCCAAAATTACCCTCCAGGACTTTAGATTTAATGTTCATGACGTTTACTAATACAGGTATATGACTTGAAAGGCCATTTAAAATCCTTGAACATGCATTCTCTTTACTATATGTTAAACATTATATACTCTTGCAGGGTCCTTACCGTAAGGGAAAGTCATGGAAATGAAATGTGGTCAGGAAATTTAGGGGAAATCGGGTGAACGTCAGGAAAAACATTCAAAAAAATTTGAATTTCAATTGTTTGAATATGAAATTTAAAAAAGAGGGTCATAAAAGCTGCTAAATTGGAAGCAGATGCAATTGACCAAAAAGTGTTGCAGTTGCGCAGAAATATACAAAAAATATAATTAATTGTAGTGTTGCAAATCAAGCACTTTGTTTGAATCCTTTTGTGCCTGTAATTGCGACTGGTGCAGCGCTGCAATTAGTGGACATATAACAAAGTAGACCTTGGGAAATGGACAGGTTTTTAATTAAAGAAGGAATAATGAGTGATTGCAATTTTACTCGTCCATTAACAAACTCACATTGCGTCCCATTGTGAGAAATCAATTTGGAATGGAAATGACTGTATACTGCGTGTCAGCAGTTGCTGGTCTGCAGATGAAAAGGGAACTTCATTCTGAACTTGTTTACTGCTAATTGTTTGTCGTTATCAAATTAATGCAATGCGTTCGGCAATACCTGGTTTGGGAATTGCATGGGACTTGTCAATTATGAGCTGTTGCCACTTTTCTCACCTGGAATACAGAATTGACAGGCTAACTCTTTTAAATGCGTGACTAGTGACGCTGTTAATCACTATTTTGAATGGCACCTAAGAGAATCCGTGCCTGCTATACTAGTTACTAAAATATTGCATTCTGTCTAAACAAAGTTTTATCGAGTATTGACGAATGTCAACTTGACATTCGGAAATGGCAAAGAAGATATTTTTCAATTTGCATATACGTATAATAATATTGATTCAGTTTTTCTTAGACCGTCATGAGATTCTGTAGAACATGAAATAGATAGTCTTCACTTAGAGGGTATTGAATTTTTGGATAAATAGTTTGAATAATTTACTCTTGGCAAACATGTTGTAGACAAGAGTTTGACGTTATTGGCAATACAGTATTAGCCATGCCGTACATGTACACCTATCGTCGTCAAATACTAATTTATCATTAGAAAGTTTATTGTAAATTTTATTGGAATATTAGAATTTTTCGGCAAAAAAAACTAAAAATATTTTCTAATAGAATGCATGCACCATTGCATCAGGTTAAGCAGGGTTTGAATCCTATATTTCAATGCTGTAGTTTGAATTAAGAATACCTGTTAATACTGTATGTCGGCTTTAAACATCAATTCTTTCAACCGTAGTTAAAGAGCATATTCCCATTTTGGAAATTGCTACCAAAATGTTTGACGATCAGCGAACATACATGGTCATGTTATAAAATTTGAGGCATCCTGATGCGAATTGCAGATTGTACTCTTTTACGGCTTTCACATAATTAATGTCTGAAATCATTTAACCTAGCATTTTTCATGGATGAACAAGAGTCTTTTTACCATCCACCTAACCAACAGTTTCTTAACCTCTTGTTTCACCAAATTGTGCTTTATTGCTTAATTATGTTTTCAGTTTCATATGCGATACTTTTATTTCTCATTATTAACACTAAAACGACGATGAGGATTTTAATACCTACCCCCCTTTATGTACATGTACATCATGCAAGTTTGTTTCCCTTTATAATATACATGTACATTATGGCCCAAACATCCATGGCTACCGCAGCAAGCAATCTTTAATGATTCCGTGCTCAAAACAGCGTTCATAAGATAGCATCAAATATTTAGTTAGCGCTTGACAGTTTCGTTATTCGCATTCATTAAAATTGACATGTTAATTAAAATGATCAGCTTATGTGGGTTTATCAACAGGATTTGCTGATATTAATTTGCTATGAAATGCGTATGGCGTGGCTATATACGAGAAAATGTCCATTTTTACAATTAGATTTTTGAAATAATGAGTCAATGGGTACGTCAATTAATTTACGAACTCATTACGCTGTAATTAAATTGCTGCAGCACACAAAATCTAATCTAGTTACGAAGGGTTATTCTTAAAGTACACTGTAGGCTTATATGGTAACTTCGTTGAAAAATCATTCTCGAGGCATACAGTTAAAATAAATTAGAAACGCGTAAAGCATTCATACTGGTATTTGAAAAAGTAGTGTTTAAAACATTGTGTTTACTTTAAAGAAATTTTACTTAAAGTGGTTATTAGAAACGTAATTGCAATTTTTTATTTATTGTTTATGACTGTGATGATTGAAGCTGCCTACTAGGAGGGATTAAAACCACTTTGAGTAAAAATTGTGGTGTACAGTTAATCAATATTAACGCTTTCAAGGATATTACAAATTTCGATAACACATTGCTTTTGCATTTCAAGTGTGCTTACTGGCGAGGTGACATAGGTTTAATATTTGAAAATGTCTATCAAATTTACAGCACGTTAAACCTTCAGCTTTTACTGGGATTGATTTAATGGAATATTCAAAAGCCTTGTAGCACTATAACAAGTTATAATTTATTCAGTTGAAATAAAAAATATTGATTTTAGTGCCAAAAGGGAAAAAAGTGCTTGGAGTAACTGTTAAAATATACAAAATTTCCCCAACATGCACAGTGTAAGTGGTCAATGCATTGCCTTCTATACCACACACTTTACATGTGGGATGTGGGATTTTGCAGCTTATTATACAAAGTGAAGGCTTGCATTTGGACGACTGATATTATAGCCATATACACTGTACATGTAGTTGCTCGCTGTAGTTTATGATTTAAAACGATCCAAACATGCACACACTGTGCGTGTCACATGCCATATTTTCTCATTTGTGAATTTGTGCTTTTGGGCACTGCAAGCTAAGTCTTCCGTGAAATGATTGAATTTAATTTCAAGTGGGCTACTGGCAATAAAGAATGAGCTCATTAATGAATCGCCCTAGGTGAAGCTCAACATAGGGGTACTTAAAGCCCTTCATACTTTCAGCTTCTCTATTTTTAATTTGGTGAAGCATGTTGAATAAGCTCGGATTTACTATCGCAAATTGCGTGGAATTTCATATTAATGGAAATAGTTCATGGATGCAAAGTGTGTTTGGTTCACGATGCGTATACTAATGCCAGATACCCCGCTTGCTAAATAGGAAATTAGTGTTTGGGCTATCGCAAAAGGCTCATTCTGGTTGCCTTCCTGTTTGTTGATTAGCCCAAATAGCACTTTACCGTAGACAAAACCAGATATCCTGACAAAGCTTTAGGCAAAATGTTAAAAGTAACCATGGCAACGCTAAGTATTAATTTCTGTTTTACAAAGTAATTAAGTGCGGTTTTTCTCCAACATGCATCCGTTTTGTTAGGATGTTTGTCGAATACATGCACATTTTCGACGTAATATTTATGAGGTTTTTCGGCTTTAATTTGATATACTTTAGAAAGAATTTATCAGAAAATGTTGCGCGTACACATACACTGTGTATGAAAGCATAGTTTAAAAATCCAATATTTGTTTTACAATCTGTCAAGACTAGTATAAACAATGTTTATGCGTCACGAATGATTGATAAGATGCATGCAATGCATTGATTTGGCAAAATTTGTAAAAAAAAATCAAACGAAACTTAATTTCGTTGACGTTCATGTACACTCTACAGTTGTCAACTTAGTGTCAGAATTATCAAACATCAGATACATGCGAGTAACGATTACCAGGTTGATTTAATCTTGTCGATTAATAAGTGCAACTGTACATTGTCTATCTCCCTTAGGGGTACTCTCATACGGGGAAGCACTTCTCTAGTTACTTAACTCAAGAATCTGCTGGTGCTTGCCGTTCATATATGGCTTTCCACGTGATATTTTACACCTCCATGAGTTTTTCTGACATGGTAATCGCTGAAAGGATTAGCGATTTCTCTGCAAAGATTACGGAAAAGAGCTGTTCACTTGAGCGGTTTGCAGATTACTGTTGACACACATGACTAGTTAGGTCCTCGTCCCATCTGTTTACTCATCACGCGTTGAAAGCCTTCATTTTCTAAATAACTCTTCCGCCATCAGCATTGTACCTATGGCTGGTTGATTACGTCAACAGCACTTTGTAGTGAAGCAGAAAGCTAAGATACTGCAGGAACTTAATTTTGTCAGTGAAACTTTATTCATTTAAAAGTATTATGCCATTAAATATCACCAAGCTGATTTCATCACCCAATTTTTTTTATCAAAAATACTTTTACATCGCTGCTTATACTGCATGTAATTTTTGGTCTCTACCTTCAGGTTAAAATTGTGCATAAATTATAGTTTGCAAATAATTGTGCAATTGGTTTTCTTTTAGAATGCTTTGTCGACTATATACTTTCAATGAAGCTTAGTTTCACTATTCAGACGATTGATTAAACATTGTAATTACCTTGTAAATGGGGACACATTTCGATTAGGCAGTTCGGAAATACAGGGTGTTCCAAAAATCCTCTTCGGAAATCACTGTTATACCCTTTAGTCGTAAAGACTTTTGGATCGCCCCATGTTTTTACAAAACTCTTAATGGCATGACTTTATTGCCCACGATGGCAAGCATCGCTTCATTTAATTTGCAAGCAGTGGAGGCAGAATGGGTACATCGGGGTAGAATTTATGTGTTTACGAAACCAGTTTTCCACATCTCATAACTTCGAAATTCAATTTACCGAAAAGGGGTTGATAAAGTAGTAGTAATTTCCACCATTTAATTTCGAAGACGACTCGATGTTGCGGAAATTTTGTGGAAGTTTTCACTTTTAAACATCATCATTGCAGCTGTTAAATAAGGCGGTATCTATGCGAGAAATCTTGAAATGATACGCTATCACCGTCATTGTAAGTGTTATAAATTCTGGAACCAAAATTTGGTTGTCTCTTAACAGAGCAGCTAGAACAGCCAACAGACTCGTTTGCATTATCATATATCGTTACGAAAACCAATACTTGTCGAATTGATTCAATTTATCTAACGGAAAGATTTTGAAGCGTTTTTCCGAGCTTACGAACAACTGTGCATGCGAATAAATTTGTGTATCCGCTTTGCAGCTAGCCATAACCAGCAACAAATTGTTTTGTAGGGCAATGGATTAAATTTAATGTGAATGTGCGCCGTATATTCACGTATTCATCTTGGACATGTGTTTGCAAACTTCTTAAACATCGATTTTTCCCAACATAAGCGATGGCGACACAATTTGCGTAATCACATATTTAGCTGCGTTTGTGTGTATATATGTTTGCCCGCCCTTGGTTTTTTCTAGGAAATCGAGGGAAATTTCTCCATCGTTTTTATTCATTTTTGTCCTGATCTTCACTATATTAAACAAAGTTAAATTTTAAACGACTATTGGTCGTTCGATAGACGTACTCGCAAAGCTGTAGCTTTGTGTGAAAATCGGACGGTTTTTGGTTGAGTTCTTGTCAAAGAATTGTGTGTTTTTAATGGAATTTAAGTGGTAGTTTAGAGAGTCGCCACCCGTTTTAATGATGATTTAATGATAGCTTGCATAGGCAATGCCTATTTAGTATACAAGCATTGCCAATTAAGGTAGAATCGATAATATCTAAAAGTGTGCTATGCATTATATAAATTCCGGTCGCTCGTGAACGCGGGCAAGCGCATGAAAATCAAAAGAGTTTTATTAAGTTTAATGGCTGGAAATGGTCCATATATCACGGAAATCGTTGCAAGTGGTATTAGCGAAAATATAAACGCCACTAGAGAAATCGGTGATTAATTGTGGTCGTTGGGCCATTGAAACTATACGGGCGACATATTAGTCTGGTGGCAAACTCCAAACTCCTAGCGGTGCATATCTTAGCAATTTGTCTAACAATGAAGACAAATGATCGGCCCCTGCAAATGTCACTTTCCTATGCGATTTTTATTACTAATCGTTATTTAATTCATTTGCTTAGCCTTGGAACGCTCGCGGGTGTTGTTTTGCAAATGTCTGTTTTCTGAAAAAACTTGAAAGATCTCACTTACGTTGAACATGAAGCAGTTTAACAATTATGTTAAACGCATAATACGACAGCACACGCAATAGAGAAAAAAATCATTGCTTTAGATAAAGTGTTTCACAAAGCGTTTTACCTAGAAACAAACGAAACAAGGAAAGCAAAGTGGAATTGGAAAAAAAATGAAATGACAGGTTTTGGGAAACTTTCATTTCTTCCAACACGTGCCCATTGAATTGAATCTTATTTAGTGAGCGGAAGAATTGTTAAAGAAACTGATAGTTGACTGCTATTGAAACTCATTTCAATGTTGATTTCCTTTTTTACTTTTAAAATTGCTTCTAGCGATGTGTTGAATTTTATTCAAATATTTGAAATCCAGTGTCGTCCAGACTCGCCCACATGTGTTTACTGGTGCAGTGGATTATTGCGCACGTGGACATTTTGACTGAACACAGAAAATTAATTACTCTTTGGTCACAGGGCATCTGACAATCGGCCCAGGGGCCACCACATTGTACAACGTAATAAGTTACACATCAGTGATTAAATAATCCTATTAAATTTCTAAATCTCTTTGACAACCACGATTAATAATGACATTTAATTATTACGTGCCAAATACTCCAGAATTTGCGGGGGTTCTCCCATCAGGCGTTCCAACAAACGAAGGTATTCTTGGGCTATTGAACGAGGATAATGCAGACTCCTTACCCACCTTAACAGACGCTACCATAATTATACATGTAAGCTTATGTTTTAATTGCACGAACCAACAAAAGTAAGACGCTGCATTGAATAATTTTCCCATTTTTAGATTTTTGTAGAAGTTACTAGAAAGTATTTATCGATGATTCTCGCTCTTACATTGTTAATCAGGGTGTCTACCAGTCATAGAAGTCATGGAAAATTTTTGAAATTCACAATAGATTAATGGAATTTTGACCCGTAATTGATTTACAAAATAAAAAATTAGGTTAAAATTTATCATTGATTACCCTCATTGATAAAACTTGAACGCCTCCATATTCTAATAGGCATTGCCATTTATTTGATGTCATGAAAAAGGTATTTAAAAGTCATGAAATTTGCAATGGCAAGTACAGTAGACACCTGCCAATGTGCAACTTTTCTGGTGATCTTATTGCATGGTTCCAACTTTCTGAAAAGTCAGGGAAAATACGGGAACGTCAGGGAAATTGAGATAGTTTCACCAGCCAATGGATTAGTCATCATCTTGTCTAAAAATGTGAGATAAACTCCATCAGTTTTCTTAATTTTTTTTCTAAAATCTCATGGAAAATGTCATCGAAATGTCTGAAAAGTTGTCAGGGAAATCGACTGAGAATTTGAGTGGCAACCCTGTATTAGACTTTCGAATTATTTTATTCTGGAAAAAGCATGGAATGTCAAACGATTATGCATGTACATGTATACTTCTGTGCCATACTTCGGAAACATCGTCAACAAGTGTAGCTCATAACATCTTCATTGATAAAATTGGGGCTTGACTGATTGCTTGTTTTCTTGTTTTTAAAGATTCTATCCCATCTTTGCTGGAGACGTTTCAAGAGAGATCCCTGCACCCTGGCCCATTCATCTCCCTGCGCTGCATCGGATCCGGCACCCCACCACCGCAATTTACGTGGAAAGTGGATGGCATTGAAATCGGCCCCGATAATAGATATCGTGTTGGGGAATCGATGGATTCCTCTGGAAATGTGATTAGTGCGTTGAACATAACATCTGTGCAAACGGAAGACGGAGGCGTCTATACTTGCGTCGTCAAAAATAGGATTGGACAAGTGGAATATTCCGCCCTGATGAATGTTTACGGTAATTAATATTTCCTCCTGTTTTCGCTTAATTACGAATTTTTGCCTGCGTTTCACCGTTGATTGGGCAGCTCGACAGGTTGCCGCTAACTCGGCCATCCATACGAAGCCTGACAAGCCAGCCAACTTGGCAAATATTTGCTCCCCGCAAATAATCTGAACCGATCCATCACCCCCAAGTTGATTAAAAGTCACTCCGACGTATCAAAAACATAAGTATCCTTATAATTGGATTGCATTGCATTTGCTTAATGAAGAATGCATACCTCCTGCTAGAAATAATTACGTTAAAACATTCCCCACCAGCTTAGTACCTACAGAGCGATGATGTCTGCAGACTCGATTGGCAGCTTAATAAGAAAAGCTCTTCACTTTTGTATTTTTTGTTTTTCACGAGGGTTTCCACTTTATGCTGCTTAATCAGGGAAACCGAGGATTCAGAAAAAATATACGATAGCATCAGTTGCATTTGTTTTTGCAAAATGAAATACGAGCTAGCCTCGTTAACCCAGCATTTGCTACATGAGGTTAAATTTGCCTTTCTACAAATCTCGAAAATTTACGAATGCGTTGGAATCTGTCTCTTGGAAGCCTTTCCACTTTTTTCCGAAATACTTTCTACAGTCAAATTTCAACTATGATCTAAACTGCATCCAGACTTATAGCCATCATTTTATGGGTATTACATGTTAAATGGGTAGCAGGTTATTTAACTTGTCAGAAGAGATGGTCACAAGAGTTCGGTTTAAGCTTATGATTCAAAATGATTTCCAGTGCTTCCCTAATATGTAAACAGATGCATTCTTGCAAAAGTAAGTGGCTCCTAGAAAAGTTCCAATTGAATGCACCAATTGAAAATGGATGCCTATACATTAGGAACCAACAAGCTTTCGGTTATTCGTTGGTTAGTCTTCCGAATTGAAATTAAAAGATTCCGCACGGAAAATGCGGTTAGTTTGGCAGCTGTGTACTGTGAAATAGGGCGATTTCTTAGTTGTTATGGAACTAGGGTAAAACTGCACTCGTTGCTCTTTCGATAACTCAGCATGGTATCTTTCATTGCCCTATTTTCATCATGTGCTCAACAAAGGGTGCCTTATTAATTGCGGTCTACTTATATATCGTTAATTTTCCTTAATGACGTTTCATAAATACGGGGCAAAGAATTCTCATATGCTGCGAACACGCACAATATGTGGCAGGCTGATAGCAGTTTTGTTAGAAGAAAATGTAATGACGTGCCCTGTAGATGAGAAGTATGCTCGGATCATTAATTAGCCTCACTGATCCTTGATACCTCTTCAAGCCCTCTCTGCAAAATTTAAAAAAATAGGTTTTGGTAGTTCATGAATACATGAAGTAATCTGGCTAATAATGCTCCCAGTAATTTACACTAATGAAAGGGTTGTATGGATTAATTGGTTTAATTCCTAAGGCTAAATAAAGCCAATAATGACATATCAATAATTTGTTACTCCAAAATGACGTTAAAATATGCCTGAAACAAAGAATAGTTTGTTTGAAAATGCATTTTTGCTCATTTCCGGAGTCAGCTTTAAAGATATGGAACAGTATCAGCAAGCAACGTGTTCGTCCTGAAGCCACCAAAAAGAGTAAACTTGATAAGACAATCTATATTGTCATATCTGTGGTATGAATTTATGTATTAGCAACGAATATTTCTGCTTCGATGTACGGACATCCGAATGTCACATGTTATGCATCATCGTAATGCACACGGCTTGCTTCTAGCATAGCAGGTTTATGCATACATTTTATATAAACTCACACAAACTCAGATGGCAGCATTAATATTTAATGAAGTTAGATTTCTGTTACGATATCGTTTCGTAGAAATATCCGAAAATGTTGATTTATCATTTTAGCGGATGATATTTAAGTTTGAAATATAAGTTGCAAATATCGATATCGATGCAAGTAATTTTTTGCTACATTTTCACGTGACTCTTGAAATTTTCGTTTGCGTCATGTGTTATTGAGGCATTTTTCAAATATGTTTTCTTTCATAAATGCCATGGTGGTATTTTTCTTCACGCTAGTAAGATTACATTACTTGCCGTTAGGGATGTTTAGTTTATTCAGCTTTCAAGAATCACATTCCAGTCTCTTACTAGGGCTTACATTATGCCAGCTTGCTATCGCTTATGCTATCGCGCCGTACAGAGGAAAAAATATACACTGTATAAAGCTAGACTTTATGCAGAAAATTGATTTCTTTTGGGCTTTGGTGAAAAAACTAACACTACACAATGATCGACGACATGTGTAATCCGGCATTACAAAGAACATAATTTGAGACGTGATTGCTCGTTTCAAAGCGGTTTTAACTTCCGCAGTCGAATGTTCATACCTGAAAACACATATGCGCTTGTTGCTTTCCATTATAGCTTTGATTCAACAATGATTCAGTTTCTGGTGGCATTTCAAAAATGAAATTTCCGAATTATCTGAAAGATTTTATCAGCCTTTATATTGTTCTGTAAATTTGATTTCTTTTTTCTAAAATATATCTTACATTGGCTTCTTCTTAGCTTGTGCTTGTTTGTGAACACAAAACATTTCAACACCTTTAAATTAACAAAAATGTATATGAAGCGGCCCCTACACGTTCATTATTACTGTCAGTTTCGGCAAATATGGACAGTAATACTGATCGTGTAAGGTTAATA
>JAQGAF010001774.1:0-27767 GCA_034687865.1 Kryphioiulus occultus
GCGGTAGCAGAACTGCCGATAGGTGGCGCCATTCTCGAATTTCTGGGTTCCGTTCCCACAAACCCCTGCGGCGACTTGTTGAATGGATTGTGGAACGACAAATATGGAATGGCAATCGATTCTTATAATGGTAGGCTATTTTTAGTTACTTTTTGGGATGATTATGATCATCATGCCAAACTGGGATCACCTTTATTCAATTTGGCCTGCAATCCAAAACTTTAAAAATACACCTAGAAATAATCCGCCTATTATCGTCAGTTCATTCAGAGATTTTCATTGACAAACTTTCGACTCCTGTACATTTGCGAGACAAGCCCAACTGTTCCAAAATAGCGTCTTCAGATGACACCCAGGGCTGAAGAAACAGCTACACTGTATGTGCAGTAGTTCACCTCCTTCCACCGAAACATCGGTGCTAGTGTATATCTCCCATGTTGTCTAGTGGTTAGGATACCTGGCTCTCACCCAGGAGGCCCGGGTTCGATTCCCGGCATGGGAATGTTTTTTTTCTTCATTTCTTCAGCTTGTTTAAAATTTCTAAATTACCTAGTACCATACGCTATACTAGTACGTTATTTCTTTCTTCTAACACGTCAATGGTCGACCATCTTTATGGTTCTTGCAGATCCCTTATGGGAGAAATCTTGACAATTCCAGGTTTTCCAGGTCTGGGGTCCACTCTATTGCGGTGATAATAGTAAACTGAAATCCGCGGAATTTCACTTTATAATCAGACTTCATCAGGATTTCTCCCATAAGGGATCTGCAAGAACCATAAGGATGGTCGACCATTGACATGAAAGAAGAAAGTAATTTAGAAATTTCAAACAAGCTGAAAAGATGAAAAAAAATCATTCCCATGCCGGGAATCGAACCCGGGCCTCCTGGGTGAGAGCCAGGTATCCTAACCACTAGACAACATGGGAGTTATGCACTGGCACCTGTTGTACAAGTACATGTAGCTTGTTGTTAGTTATTAGTCATTAGAAGCTGCTATAAGAACTGCACATTAATTTAAAAAACTAACCTAAATGTGTTGGTTTCCTTATTTGGAATTGCAAATTCCATTACTTTTCAATGCCTAGTAGAATGTGGGACCGTTCAAGTTTTATGTCATCACTAAACAGTGATGCTCAGAAACATCCTCTACCACGATTATAACCCAAATTTTTATTTGGGGAATCAATCAAAGGCAAAAATTCCATGACCCTGGTGTAAGTTTCATGACTTTTCCATGATTTCCATGACCGGTAGTCACTGTTATACGGGGTATAAATGTCATATTTTTGGTATTTTCAGTGGTCAGGGTAATTTCTTAAAAAAAAACTGGAAAAGTAATAGAGGTTGGCCATTACGTTTCTGGGGGAACTCTGTTAGGTTGTCGTCTCGGTTTTCATCGGTCGCTGTCCGACATCGTCCAGCGGGTGCCGTGTCCGATGGGGGTCAAGGCCGTCGCCCCCATGCGAGGCACGCGACGCGCCACACAGGCATTCCCGGACGCATTCCACGAGTGACTGGGGAAATCCCACCAAATTGGGGCAAAAACTATTCAGGTCAAGGTTGGCGTTGCCTCTTTTTCTCTCTCTCTCCACTCCATTCACATTGAACGGGGCGCATCAAACGCTACGGTGTATTTTCGCCGTGCGGAATCCACGTCCAATTTGAACGATGATCGCGGGCACGCAACGCTCTCGGCCTGACCGGGACGGCGGCCGTACCTCAGC
Organism: Kryphioiulus occultus; assembly: GCA_034687865.1. NCBI lineage: Eukaryota > Metazoa > Arthropoda > Diplopoda > Julida > Julidae > Kryphioiulus > Kryphioiulus occultus. The sequence continues at coordinate 1,728 of JAQGAF010001774.1, forward strand.
CTCAGTACCTGGGCCGGCCCCCACCGTCACCACCAACAGGTTCCTACGAACGTCACGTGAGCCTTGCTTTAACGAGATGCATAAAGGACGCTCACTGGAGTCAGTGTGGCGGACAGGGTTTGGCAAAAGTAACGCAAAACTTTGAAGAAAACCTATTTATGGTGCGTCACATGACCGAATAACGCGTTGCCGTTTGCGGCCCGGCATCGAGCGATTGTTAGCGACGACCCCCTCGCAACCCCCCGCATTTCAACGCCAGAAATCCCACGGCGTGGACGCCGCGGACCCCCGCAGGAACCCCGGCCCGCTCTAGAATCTGGGATTAAGGTGACTTATCGGACCCGACGGGGCTGACAATCGTCCATGCTTCAGCGATCATCGCAACATTCACAGGCCTTCCAGAAGTCCTGCTAGGAATTGCGACGCCACATGGATTTGGTGCAATCTCGAGGTATTTTCGCGTTCGAAGTGCGGAAACACGGCGAAATTGTAGGATGGGAACTTGCAGAGATGAAAGGATGGAGGAATATTGATTTTTCACTGTTGACGAGAGGAGGACCGGCCTCTGTGAGGGCCTGCAATGCCAACACCACACCATCGAAAACAGTTGGCCATCGAGGTCAAGTGAGGATTCGCCCGCCAGTCCAAAGGACACATTTGGGTCGTTGTGAAATTCACACAGATTACACCAATGGGTTTTTAGTCTTATCATTTTTGGCAGTTGTGGTTTTCGGCGCTGTTCTGGAACTGCTGGACTCTGGAATGACGAGCGCTCTAATGTGGCGTTTGGTGTGCCCTTGTGGAAAGATTGTAATCCAGCGAAATGTCCTTTTAGTAAACATGGGGACATTCGTGTCGAGGTGTGGAATCTGCAGATTATTGACTGGTAAAGAGGTTCATTGGCAAAAAGGCTGCTGACAGGAAACCTTGGGTTCAAATGCAATGAATCAGACTGATTTTAAATTTGGGTTTCCATATTCATACAGGGTCAGCACCTTAATGTAATTAAATTCTCGTTTACTATTTGACGAATCTTTATCACAATAATGTCCCCTCAATCAAATGTTTGATTGGTGTATTATCGCCTGCAGAACCCCACGTTAGTTAAACGAACTAGGCATCATTTTTTTTATTGAAAATCGAGCAAATGCTACAGTTAAGGTGCTTTTCACTATATAACAACGTGTTGTATAGCAAAGTTATGTGACTTGTTTGAATATGAGGAGAAAAAATGTTATTTAACATCTTGTGGTATTGATGACCTACGTTCAAAACTAATTTTGTAAATTTTAAAAACTTTTTTGTTAGTCGAAAAAGATGTAACTCCATGCTGTAACAACAAGGGTGGAACGACACTAGATAGTAAATTGGCCAAGTTAAGCCTGCCCTGACACCTTTGCTAACCAATTTTTACTTTGCTTCCAAGACACCTATACAGTACATATATGTATAATGTTCGAAGAATTTAATTTTCCTTCAAATACTACGATAATTTGCAATGCTTGGATCAGTGGCTTGGATTCTTGGAATTGTCTAAATCGAAAAGCGAACTTAATCGTGGATTTTACTAACTACGATTACACTGAAGTTTGGTGCAACTCGCCAAAGGAGCAAATGTGGTAGTGCACCGTGGATTTTTTGTGTGCGATATATCGTTCTGAATGCGTTGTGTGATAGCCTCTCCTAGGCTTTGCCTTGTGTTCTTGGTGTCCAGGACGGGCCTCGTAGAGGCTCTTCACACCCTGCTGACCGTCTACTCCTCGCATCGGAGGACTGATGACCGTTGCATGACCAAAGCCCATGTTCGATGTCTGGCCGAGCTTTAATTAATGCACTCCATTGAACTTTCATACGTGTCAATATAGGGGGAGATGCGACGTTTTATTGTCTTCGTCGAACATAATATTGGATCGTGGTACCCGCATTTTCCCTAATTTCATGCAATATTATTAGGCACGATGTCGGCCATTAAACCACACGCGAGGGTTATGCTCTTTGTTTTATTAAGGGGGATGGTGTTTTCTAAATAGTGCCTCGGAACGTGTTCACTCAGTACGGAGATGGGATGTTGTCTCTTTTTCTCCATGCTGGATGCTGCACCTGCACTTATTTGTCTTCTCACCACACTCTAAGAGGATGTCGTTATTTTACCCATTTTCTCCTTTTTATTTATCACCGAGCGCTTCTCAACGAAAATAACCGAAACTTTCTCACTCGCAACACGATGCTGTAACATAAATGGTGGAACGACAATATGGATAGTAGACTGGCAAAGTTGGTTAATTATTACTTCCATGACACTTAATAATACTCGAAGAGTTTCTGATTTTCCTTCGAATGCTGTTATTATTTGCGACGTATAATGCCAAACACTCGTACTGGGGAATGACATTGTCAGGCTACAGGTGTGCAAAAATGTTCTTAGTTTAACAACTTATTATAACATTAACTTGCAGAATGGGTCGTAATCTAATACACTGTTATTTGTTTTATTTAATTATTTACGTCGTTTTTTAAAAGTAATCAAATAACGATATCCCTGAATAACAAATAAGGGTGGAATGCAAAATTGCATGGGAGTTGTCCGTTGCACCTACATGTACGTCTGTTATTTAAGGAGATCGTTATTTTATTATTTAAAAATCGGCGCCACATAAAGCAAATAACAGTGCATTAGATTATGCCCCATTCTGCATAATGGCAAAGAAAATTAATGGCTATTTCATTTTCTGTATATCCTGTTTGTGTGTGACACGTGTGCACGTAACTTTCAAGATTGGAAATCCGACGAATTTATCTTGAAGTTGCATATTTGCTTGGACTGTACGATATATCGCTGCCCGTGCACTAGTATGTTTTTGGTACGATTAATAAAGATAGGGAGGCGAGAATACTTTCGCCACTTCCGAAATAAAAGGCCTTCCGATTGACCTCTTGATTGCACATGCAATTACGCCTCAAATATTTCCTTGGACTTGAGACGAAAACAAGTTGTGCGAGCTGAACACTGCGAACATTTTTCTTACTTCTTCCCATGGCCGTGTGATTAATATAAATTATATGGTAATGTAAACCGGCCATTGTGGAACTTGCCGCACTCAGTTCCCACATACCGAATTGTTTTGTTTCATTCAGTTGCATTAATCGAAATATAACGCCCGCACTTTGAAACTACATTTACATACGCGGTCATAGCGTAATAAGGTAATTGGCAATAAACGTCGAACTTTATACATGTACTGTAGTTGTATCATTTATACATTTTTAAATTTAATTAATGCGCCTACTGTATATGCGAAGCTTTTTGTTTCTTATGCCGGCCCTATACACGATCAGTGCTACTGCGATACTGATACAGATCATGGCTCTTAACACATTTGAAAGGTTAGAGAAATACTCGAATTCCCCATGCTTCTTTCAGTCATACAGGGTACTTGTGCTTATTAATGGGATTTGAGAAGGGAAACGATCGGCACCTTAAAATTTCATGCAAATGCAGTAGACAAGATTTCTTGGTGTTTGTACGATTAAGATTTTTGGTCCTTAACTATACATGTATTCCGTATACACCCTAAAATCAAAGGGTTGAAATAAAGTCCCCAAACCTGTTTTATTAGTCAATCAAACATGCGAACATTGATGCACATCTTAAGAATGTACTCTTCAATAAGCAACGGTGGTATGGGCCTGAGACCCTCTTGTATCAACTCTGTTTAAGTATAAGCCTAAACTCTTGCTTAAAGTCGGTGTGAATCGTATTTTATCAGTTTAGCCAATGAATTTGCACGAATTAAATTTGTTTGACAATGAAATTAATCAGTAATATGCGCGCTTGAATGCAGGTTGGGAAAACCTAATCATTGGAAGGCTGCTGGCTACCGCATTAATGAATGCAGTTATTGTTTACTGTTGGTAGCAAAAGTGCTTACTAAATGTCAAAGTCAATAATGACCGCCATCTCAGATTAACATCGAAAATAATCGTTTCAGACACGCGCTTGAATAAAGGGAAATATGCACATCTCATTGTTCGGACATGTAATACATGTACATGCAGGTATATTGAATAGTTTAAATATGTGGTATAAATGATGTGAATACTAACAGATTTGCATTTCACCCTGCAGGGCTTCAATAGTATACATGTATATGGCACAATTTAAGTTGAACTCGTCAAGTTATTTGAATGTTTTACAATATAAAGTGTACATGACACGGACTAAACCAGTGCTTCCCAAACGTTTTTCTTTATTACCCAAAAACAGATTATCAGAAAGTCCTTTTTACCCATTTCAGCTAAAATGTTCTTTATCGAGCATATTATCGACAAAAAAGATTTAATCTAATAATTGATAGTAAAGTTACATGTAAACTGGTTTTGAATGGGCCCTACACTTTAACATTTTGATGGGACTGCAGGTATCACTATTTTAGAAACCACGTTGGACGAATTTGGACCTTGTTACCAGCGAATGTCGCAATTGCTGTCATTTTAATATTTTTTGTTCATTTTTACACCAATTGGATTTAAACTTTTAACAAATTTTGTGCTTTTTATTGACGGGATCAATGCAAGTGGCTTGCCCTATTCTTTCCTGTCAAGTTGGAAATTGGAATAAACCATTTTATTATACTTATTATATTTTAATGTGTTCCGAGGTGTGCCGTTAACAAAAGAAAAGCCATTTTTAACCAATATTGGGTAATTTATCCAATTTGGGAAGCAGGGACTAAAAGGACATAGGCTATAATTGGCCTATACCATTTTTAACATGACACAATTAATCACATTTTAATATTTTTTGTTCATTTTTAAACCAATTGGATTTAGATTTGAAAAAATGTTGTGCTTTTTATTGAAGGGATACAGTTCTTACATATTTACATGGAATAATTGCGTGACGAACGTGTTATATAACACATCTTGTTTGTGGTTTTCTACAGGTGATCACGTGTTTCAGAAAGTCCTTTTGAACATGCAGTTATATTTGAAAATATACAGGTATCTACATGTAAGTCTTCTAAGACTTCAATTGTGTGCCTATTCTTGAACAGGAATTTTTTTTCTAGTCTAATGGTTCTGCGAAACACAAGTTTACATGTTTTGACTGTTTCACTTATCAGTAAATAAATGAAACTACCACTCATTTATTGTGATACGTAGCCTATAATGTGCTGTAAGCATCATTTTAAATGTTCCAAAAAAAAGGCAGTATAACAATATACCAGAGCAGTGTTGCCTACTAGCTATAATACATGTATCATAAGCACATAAGGCGATATATGCTATATTTGTTGCATTTGCGATTGCTGTTAAACCAGTTGTGCTGAGCTAAATTCCATTGTCTAATTAGTGATCTATTATCGTTGATTAGAACAACCTTGAGGAATATTATCAAGTTTATTTTTTATACATGTATTTTACGTCATTTTACGACCGGCCTCTCCTATTTGTCTGAAAATTAGGCGTACATGTATGTTGCGTACGTCGTAATCAGGGTTAGACGTATGAAAATTTGCTCGCATTATACGTCGTTGAACGGTAGACCTGAAAATCGTGATGGTGTTTATCTTAATTGCAGCTTTTATGCTATCATAGTTAATATCCATCCGAAATACAAGCTTTACCTGAATGTTTAGTATTGTGTTATTTTCAACAGCTTCCCAAGAGCGCTGTTCCGTATCTCTATACATGTATACATTTTAAGAAAATTTCGCAATGTTTTTTCGTACTTGTGGGGAATAATCTTGTCTGGACAGCATACCCATAAATTCTCAAATAGAGAAAGTAAACTTCTTAAATTCAGAAAAATAATTTAATTATAACTTGGAGGTGCTGCATGGTCATAATGGAGCACATGCATGTCCTCCGCCATGTCTAACGATGTCAACATTGAACTTTCTCATTTGAAAAAGACTTGTCTAGCCTTTTCATCTCGGGTTTATTACACAAAAATGAAACTAATTTTTTATCTTGAAAGTTATGTGTTTGTTTTTACGTCTACAAAGGTACCTGAAACAGTTTCTGTAGTTGAAAGAAGTATATTAATTAACCTGTGCGGTTATTATTATAAGTTCCCACGCGCAAATTGATGGACATGGATTTTGTTATGCCGATATTATGGCTTTTGGGCGGGTGAAAAAACAGTGCAAATGAAATGAGGAAAATTACGATGCCATCACGATGTTATGCAAAGATTTGTCGTACGATAGGTAGAAATTAGCAAAAATCAATGCAGTGCATGTGTACAGTAATTATCATCCTGAATGAAATTCAGCTTTTTCACCTGTATACTGTATAATTTTTAGCTAATGTCAGTGTATCTAAAAATCGCCTGGTTTTCAGTAATTAACCGGTAAAGCGTATAATTACCAAAAAAGAAAGGCATTATACAATTATGCAATTTCCGCGGTGGCAGCACATTGCAACCACGCGTGCAAAATGAATATCTTTGAAAGTTTTTCCATAAGGGAAAGTGAAATTTCGAGCTATTCAGTGAGTTTTAATGCGATAATAATGGTTGAATGCCTCTACTCAGCATTTTACGCAAGGGCTTACAAATTGTGGCACCTAAAACTGATAAATACATATTCGTCATCATATGAATTATTGGGCTTAGTTTGAGCTACGATGTTTTGCGGGCCTCTTATTTGTAAATAACCTGCAGTAATTCATAAATAGATATATTAATAAAATAAGAAAAAATATCACTGACATTCATGCGGGCGGCTGGCATTAAGGCTTGAGAAAACGCAATTTAACAGAGGATTAAGTATATACTGCAAATGTGCCCTCGATAGCTGAAAATGAAACTGGAGTAGGACGAAAATTTATCTGTCAATAATTTCCAAAAACGAGACTGCTCTTATCTTTTTTTTCCCCCTGGTTTAACACAAAATATAGCCCCTTTCACAGTAAAAAGTGACGGCTTATTCGAGCGAATATGATATTTTCTTATCCTCTCTTATAAAAAATATAATTGAAAATGCCTCTCGGGTTATATTGCTTAATGTCATTACGAATGCATTAATGGGCCCAACTATAGGCAACTTGCGGATATTAAATTAATATGCGTCATCGGGGGCGTTTGATTCATTTCTCATAAGTGCCACAAAATATTCTAGCCTTGCTAGAATGTATATGTTATGCTCCTTTTGTGGCACCTCAATTTTTAACATGCTGTATTGTTGCAGCATTTTCTTATCATGAACGTGATAGCGTACAACCGTACTAAGCATGCGTGTAAATATTTAAACGTTAATATTTAAACAATAAGGACTGCCCTCCCAATTACTTCTGTGTAGCAAATACAATGTTGAATATGCTAAAGCACGCCCATTTCAATGCTTAAATTATAGAACGGTTGCCTAACCTTGCTTATGTTTATTATGTAACTATAATATATAGAAACTTTATTTTCACAATTATTTCAATGATTTCTATAATCATGAGGAGAGGGAAGCTAAAAGCTCCACTTTTGAGATAACCAATCTTTGTAACATTTTTTACGAGCATCTCTGTGTAAATGTGACATCTTTAATACGTTATTCAAATGCCTTAGGAACGGTTTTTCGGTACTAAGGAAAGTATACCAGGTTTTACATGTTCTGGGCATGCAAATTATCTGACATTGGACACATGTTTTTCCAATTAAACTAGATCATAAATGCCTGATTTTAACCCAGTGTTGGATAGAACATCGATGTCGATGTCATTATCAATGATCACTGACATCATTAGAAAAATTACTCCCCCCCCCCCAAACACACACACTTTCAAGATGATGACATAATTCTTGAACGTTGCTTATGTCACGCTTGCTAGCCTTTGTTTTACACACTTAACAGTGCAGTGTCCTTCTAATTTGACATTACCTTTTGACTGTTTCAAACCACCGTGGGTGTCGCCTTCAACTTTTTTTACGAGACTTCGATTTTTACATCGAATTTCACGTTAAAATTAACGATCTGTAAGGCGGACCTAAACCCACTCGACTTTAAGGTAGCCCAAATCGATCGTTAAAAAAGACAAACGCGTTAGGTACACACGCGTTCGCACTAACATTTCTTAATTTTATGAGTACTTTCCAACAAGAAAAACAAATGTTTGTCCAAACCGAATTAACACTGTCGCCGCTTTTTGCCAATGCCTGTCATCCACTTCCACCCATAGAGCATCAGTCCGTTTTAATTTTTGTCATTATGAAGGGCTGGGGGATGCAAATGTGGGAGAAGTGGCTCGCAATGCGCATGCGTGGCGAACCGAGTGACGTCATTGGTGGTAATAACATAGGAAGAATCCCCACTATATATACTTTAATAAGTCACCTGTCTCTTCATGGACGGTACGAGTTTGGTTATCCCTTGTTTGCTCATCACTTTTCTCTTGAGTGCCATCGAAGAGGGCTTTCAACCTCAGTCTCTTGAACGCATAGAAACCTGTTGATTTCAGCGGCTCCATATTGACCAAGTTAACTGAAATATTGTCAGTTTTTGAAAAAAATTGTTCACAGTTCATTGTTCTTAACCATTTTCCCACCGATCTTCACGATGCGTTTAAATAAATCGCCAATCACACCGACTAATTTATCAGCCAGATCTCTGCTGCTGCTCTTCTTGATGTTCTCCTGGTTGCCCACTGTGGCCAATGGGCAGTTTTTCACCAAAACTTCCAAAAGTGTCCCGAGGCTCGGACGAAGGGGAGATCCATCCATGCAGGCTTTGGTAAGAGAAATAATTACTGTTGGATTTCACCACCTTATGCCAAATCACTTATTAAGCATGTCGTATTAATCAGTGATATGGTATGGGAACGTAAAAACTTTATTATGAACATGATTTTTAGGAATATTCTTTAACAACATATGAAGTGCAGCGAGCAGTAGACATGTACGTTGCTATAATTTTTCGAAAATGTCGCTAAAATGGTGCTTCTGTAAGAGCAAAAAAGCATTTTAACAGTTTGACATGGTAAACGTGCACATGAGGAGTAACATTGTTGTCAAAGTGTCAACTTGATTGATGTTTAGAAACGTTTTTAATTGTTTCTAATGCTATTTGAAGGTGAAAATTTAATTGACGTGTCCACTATCGCTCTATACTTGATCGTAGTAAACGTTTTCCAAACCTTATTCATTGCCTTTCAAATAAAGGATGCTTTCTCCTAAAAATATATTTTAACTCTGCAAACGTCTCGATAACCAGGTCTAACTGTTTATTCATAAGTCATAAAAAATCGTCATTGAAGTATTAGTGTTGTAAAAACTATTGATTTTTCCAGTATAAACTGAACATTTCTGATGCTTAACATCTGAAACTTACCTGTTTCAAAACGATCATAACACTATTCCCTATAAGTCGTTAAAACCACAAGTTTTATTTGTTTTTTAGTTATTCGCTAGAATGTTGACCCTAAACTACAATTAGTTTAAAAATAGGAAAAATAGATAAAAATTCGTGTACATTACATGTAATGGTTTTAGTTTTTCTTTATTTGAAGTTATCCAATCTGCCCATCAGGATTTGCTCAACTTCTGTTATAATCACAAATTTGAAGAATTTTCTCGAACGTTTATTAAGCCTTGTCCTCACTTTATTAGAAATATTTCCTAGAAACATGGTTTCTGAAAACAGATTTCCACGAAATGTTTCCACATTTCGAGCATGTAAATATTTCAAGCCGTTTTCTTTCAATGTTTCTAGAAACCATATTTCTAACGTTTCCTATGATTGGACTGATTTCTAAAGTTAATAAAAAACGTTTATAAAACGTTTTGAAATGCTCAGACACTTGCTGCGGTTCATTTTCGGTTTTTATATACAGTAACTGTTGATAGCAATTGGATTTTCCTCCTTCAAAAGAAAAAGAAAACCATTATCTTTTTTATATGACAAAAAATGATAAAAGCGAATATATCGACAATCTTCATAGTATGAAACAAAAGTGATAATTGTTACGTGCTGGTAGCTGTAATTGAATTTTTCTTTGAGCCCAGACAAAATGTAATTAAAGTGTCCTTTATAAAATCTACTTGAAAAATGCATATGATGGAGAAATATTTGCACTGCCTACCGCGGAGAACGTTGTTAGACGCCATGATTGGATTTCATGAAAATTACAGTAAATTATGTGCATGCATGTGGCTATCAGACTGGCAAACCAAACTTGTCAGAAACATAAGTATGCTTAATAGGTTGTGACAAATGAAAGCGAGTTGACGTCTGTCATGTTTTTTAATATGGAAAAATGTAAAAATATGGAGGAACGTCTTTGAATTGCTCCCTTCCAGTTTTTATTACTCCATTAATCTTAAGAAACGAAGCTATGACCTTATAACAATGCTTCCCAAACCTGGATAAATTACCCATCGTTGGGTAAGTGGTTTTTCTTTGGGTAACGACACACCACCATTATTATACAAAATTTAAAGTATAATATTAGTTAATTGCTAGTATCCAGTATACTCAATATGTTTTATGGTGTACTATGCGCATGTGGCTCTCAGACTGGCAAACTAAACTTAAGTTACATTTTGTCATGCATATGCTGTAATAGGTTATTGGTTGTTGAAAGGTATCTTTTATTTGCAATGTGCTTCATAGGTGTCCAAAATGTATCTTTAAAGAAAACCTTTTATAAGTTAAAAAAAACTGGAATAGAACTAATAACATTTTAAGGATACTTCCTCACTATGTAAAGGTACGAAAGACTTGGAGCACATTAACATTTACTGTGAGTTCTCCGAAAAACTGATCGGTAAAACTGCATCGATATCATATACAATCATTCAAGTGTTTATTATTGGATTATATCCTTTTTTCTGATAAAACAGTATAATGAATATTTTATAGCCTTTGAGTACTTTATGATGAGCGGTTTTTGGAATGTGATAGATAATCGTCATTAAATGAGCGTTGATTCGTTGACTAGAGTCACGTGCCGATGCGCGAGGAAGGGCGCACTTGGTAACCATGGCAACCGTGGAATGTGAGATTCCATTTTGGAAGGCATTCTACGCCCGTACATTGCAAACTCACTTGCGTTTTTCCAAGATGGCGGATAAACTGTCACTAATATACTTGCCAACTGCAGATAATTATTATATTGATAGTTAAAAAACAAAGATTTTAAATTGTATTTTTCGTTTTTCAAATACAATTTTGCGATGCACAGCTACATACCGTATAGATAGGGTCGCAAGCTAGTCTACGAAACTTTGGAGGTCCTCTAATATGACTGATTTGTAAATCTCCGTGCGTGAAATGAACGTGGATAGCACGATAGTGATGGTGTTTTTAAGATGCCATTTATCGGGTCCATTCAACACGTCTGTTTAGTGTTGGATTTCATTAGAATCGGCACTGCCAGAATAAATCATTGCACGAATGCCCCTTTTAATAGGCGTTAATCGACTTGGCGACAGTTGATTTAAGTGAATTGTCTTGCCAACTGCTTTGTCATTAACGTTAATAGACAGTTTAAAAGGCTTTTCGAGAGTCTAATTCAACAACGCATTTGGCTCAAGCGCCCACTATACGTTCGTGCCAAATATAGGAACGTATCGAGGCGTTAATTTGTTTGGGGAAATGTACACGACACAGTTGTTCAAACCAGAAGCAATCAAGTAATTAACCGCGTACGATTTTAATTATTTTTCCGACGATGGCATAAACACCATTAGGCAGTATTCGCAAATAACTGCTGATTTTTCCGGAAGTTAAACGTCCATTGTCTGCACTTCGCCACAAAAAATTAGCGGAATGGCATTCTTAATGGACATCTTAAATTGAAAGGCCTTGCAGACCCTTTGTTGCTCAAGAAAACCAAGTTTGTGTATACCTTCTCAGTACGTATAGCCTAACATTTTTGTTGTGGTAAACGAAATGCGGAAATTCAATTCCTTGTCCAAAATTAAACGGCGAGACTTCATTCGCTATCTTATCTTAAAAACATGAGACTCGACGCTTCATACACAGCAAATTCTATGTAAAATATATTAAAATATATATACAGTATATATATTTTTATTTCCATAATAATGTTAGTACGTGGATCCGAATTCTCGTTGTTATATCAGTGCAAATGCAATTTTGAGCAACCTGAAGCGACAGCTTGGCAGATTTTCTCTGAAGGTAGACCCTTCACTCAATTTATTTCTGAAACGTCTTCTGCATGTTTTGTCAATTTTTTTTAAAAAATGTTCGACTGTACTTCGAAATATACGACCTATTACTGCCCTGCCCCAGCATAGACATAATGAGAAGGTGGGCTCCTCCTATCGACTCGCAGACTGGCAGTAATTGCCTGGCGCTAGGGCGAGCAAAAATAAAGAAATGTCAGTTAAGGTTTGTCTAAGTTAGGTCAGGTTAGGATTAAACTGACAAAAACATAAAAATAAAACCACAAAAAATCTTGAATAGAATGCATTGCGACAGCTAAGACAGGCGTAATTCTTTTCTACTAGACAAATTAGGTTGCAATATACGTATTTTGTGCCCATTTGGAGTTGGGCATATGCCGCTGTATGTCCCAATTTTCCTAAAACGTTTGAAAGATTTACCTTATCTTTGTGCACAATTTTCTCAAGACTTCGTACAGATTGTTTCTCTCTCCCTTAAGGTTCATGTCAGTTTTTGATAAACTTAAGTATCCTGCACATAATAATTATATTTCAATTCTGTCGTAATTTATGTTATTTATTAATTAATTTGTTGAGTTTTTAAGCTATCCGAATTAACTAACGATACAATTTCTTATTTAGCTGCCCCTAACCGCCAGGCAATCACTGCCAACCTACTCGCCGTTAGGAGAAGCCAAATTTCTCAATGTGCTGGAGCAAGCAATGACTATACTGAAGTAAACTCTCGATTTTGTCTGTGATTGCCAACTTGTCTAATGTCAACTTTTCAATTATTAAAGTCAACTTGCCTAAAATACTATATAATGAATTTGCTTGAACCAAACCATCCCCTTGCCGAGTCTAAAGTAAAACTTATAAAATACACTTCCAGAAAGTAAAACATGTTTCCATGCACGACTTAAATTTAAATTTTTGATGAAAGTTTCATTCAAGACAAATTACCAATTTGAGTCATTTGCTAACTTTGTGTGTACAGGGTGTCCACATGCACAAACTTAGCGCTGAGCAGTTAACTATTAATTTTACAGTAGGTTTTAGCAACAGGATGGACAGCTATAAGTTTATCACGCACTGACCTATCAGCGCAAGCGAGCGAGAAACTTGGGTTTTTAATTCCAGGCTAACATAATAACTGACGAACGGGATTGAAGATCTAATTTGTCCCATGTTATGTGGTGACTGAACGGGCATTAACGCTGACCATATGCTAAGCCTCTGTCGCTTTTGTATTATGCAGATTTGCGGTTTATTTATAGCTTGGCTTAAAAGCCCGATAACGAAATTCTTCTCCGAATTATCATTGACAGTGCTACGTGTACGTAGCAAACGCCATAAAAGAGTCATTGTTTTAACTCGGCAGCACGTGGCCCACTTTCAGTAGACGACTTTATTATTATTTTTCGTTATTGTCTCAAATTAAGCTGGATATTTGCGAAAGGGTCTTCGCAGAAACGTACGCAGGAGAAATGACGGGCTGACGTCACATATTCACCACCTGCACCAATCAGCTTTTGCATCTTTGGCCAGGGCCTCAGTGCTGGTCCATCGCCTGTAATTGATTAACGTGATTTTGCCAAAATGGGATTATTTCTCGGCATCAAAATATTAATTTCACTGCGGCTCGTAATTCTCAAAGTGCGTGGAACGATGCGAACAATGGCGGTGCTAGGGACTTAAGCAATGGCACTTGAGTCTCTTCCAAGTGCTCTGATTTGCTGCCAAAGAAAAGGAAGCTTATAGATTTGCAGTAAGAGCCGTTATTCCCTAATTGAATTAGCAGGAAGCCCAATTAGGATGTTTTTGAAAATATTCTTAAGTTAATTAACCACTCTTCGCTTTCTTACATTTAGACTATAGAGAAGGGGCTTTTCAAATCACAACAGTTTTAAATTCTAAAACAACGCAACAGCTTTCAAGAGCCCATTATATAGGATGTCAAGTTTTTGCGAATTTCAATCCTCTAGCCCCTACAACGTCATTTTCTTTTGAATAATGATAGCATTGTTTACCAGTTGCAAAATGTATTGCCACTAATTCACTTAAACTGGAAAATAATTGAAAATGTCGTTTCATTTACAGGTACTGGTACGCAGGGTGGCAAATACGTCCTAAAAGTCCTAAAACAGTAAAAAAGATAGTCCTAAATGCCCTAAAAATCTCAAAACGAGCTGTACATTTGGTTGTCACTTGTCAGACTATCTGTACTAATTTAAATGCTGACAGTCTTTAGCTGGGTACAGGTGCAGTTTGACAACACTTTTCTTCTGATTTCGTATTGCGCCATAAAGATGAATAAAAATTGTAATACTGCATTCTAAAAATGTTATTGTTTGAAAAATTTGTCTCCAAAAGTTTTAAAATAATCCTTAATTTTTCTCCAAAAAGTCCTAAATTTCAAGACTTGGAATTTGTTTGCCACCCTAGTACATTTACATTTAATTCTTTCCAAATGCCATTTTGAATTTTTTCTATATTAACTTACTTAAAAACAACTGAAGTGTAGTTTTCTTCGAGCAGGCAAATGAAGAGAGATTACGACGTCTGAATATTAAACAGCCTTTGAACTAATTTATAATTCACTGTACATTTATTTAATATGATTTTTTTCGATGCATGCCGAAATCATGAATACAGAAAATACGATAGACCTACTAAGATTTGTTGCCTTCATGTAATAGTAATAAACAATAGGTTTAAACATAATGCTATCCATCGGTTTTATGTTGATAAAACGTTCTGCAAAGGGCATTTTTTCTCGATGATTTTAAAATTAATCTCAATTTTTCTCTTCGAAATAATGAAATGTAATTTACCGTCATTTAATTCTCCTTTCTGTGCGATCAACGTCGTACTAATGAATTTAATTTTGCACGCATACTCTTAATCAGTTGTCAGAGATTGCGGTCTGCTAGTCAGTAATTAAAGAGCTTTTGGAGGTGGTCGACAGCAGCGCCTCTTAATTTTGGCAATCATTTGCGGTTTGCTGTCCTAATTGAGCAGATTGCAGAGGATGGCACATTGAACGATGGACGTTATTGGATGATGGGCGCCTATCTTTGTTGTTTCAGCGCGTCATGGTGACGGATGATGCCACCCCCATGGGGGACGTGTACCGAAAATACGATACGAATGGCGACTGGTGTTTATCCCCCGAAGAATTATGGCAGATGCCCCTGTTTCGGATGGCCGTCATGTCCAGGGGACATGTGGACCATGCTTCTCAAGCTGTAACTGGCGAAGGTAAGAATTACAATGTACCTTGCCTTTCCATAATCTGAAAGTTTGAGATTGTTGGTTGCGATGGCTTCCAATTTTCTAATAACGATTCATGGTGACTACTGTAAACCTGAAAATCTCAAGGAATTTCATGTTCAACCTGGGTTCAAGTATGGTTACCTACATTAGTTAACTATACAACGATTAAATTTACATTTACAGAGGAATTACTCCCCTTACAGTTTATAAACTAATTAATTGATTCTGTAATTGTAATAATTGTTATAGATGTAATACCTGTTGAAGCGCCTTATACCCAGGCTTTGCTTCCATATTGAAATTCGTAAAAACCTGGAATTTTTCGGAATCAACATGTTATTTTGTCTTTGATCATTATAATTCTGATAAATGAGCGTGTGTATGTAACAAATGATTGGAGTAATAAACAATTCCATCATTATAAATATGAGACAATTTTCCTAATTGAAAACAAAAGTCCCTGAGTTTTCTAGGGTCATATTCTCATTTTTCCACATTCAGAAATTATATTTACACGATTAAATAGTCTTAATTCAAAGCATTTTTTGCCAAAGACATTTTTGTCTAAGAAAAATAACTAGTGTGATTGTTTAAGTGGTTGATACAGGAATGTCTCATAATGAGACAAAATTATGAAAATATATTATTTCTGTTTTTTCAACAACCCTGTTTTTTTCTTAAACTATAGGTATAATAGCACTAGTTATTTTTCTTAGACTAAAATGTCTTTCGCAATAAATTCTATGAATTAAGACTATTTAGTCGTATAACTGTTATTTTTGAACCTGGAAAAATGAGAATATGACGCTAGAAAACTCGGGGACTTTTGTTTTCAAAAATTAGTAGTCACTATGAAGGTTGAAAAAAATCTATCAAACGCTTATAAAAAACATGTATGTTAGCATCGATAACTTAATTATATATTACATATCGGAACCCGAATGGTTTTATTTGCAGATTTGAATCGGAGAAGTGATGAGAGGGAAGATTCATTCCGAGGAATTCTTAACACACTAAATGAAAAATGAAAGGTCGTTATTGCTTCATTCCCGGACCCTTTTATCTTATTTTGATTTAATTTCTTACGATATAGCCTGTTGTTTTGGTTTGACATTTCTTAAATGGACCATAGACCGGGAAAATTAGGGAGACCGTTTTACATTTTTTACTCCAAAGGCCCACTTTTGTTCCTGCGCTGTATTTCTCCAAGACTGATTCCATCTCTCCTTGCCATCCTTAATTAGAAGAAAACCAAGTAAAAGTAATACTAGTCAATTGATGAATATTCTCATTATCAATTTACTTTATTTTGGCTCCTTATAAGAACTGATATGATTCCGAACTGTATTGTTACGCTGTTTCATGTTGCATGGATTCACAGATATATTTAACATAACACGCTATACATTTTGAAGAATAAACCTTACAAAATTAACCGTGAATTTAGTGTTATTTGCTAGGGTTGATAAGGGACCTTTCCAAAGGAAGCCATCAGAATTATTCGAAAAATTGTGCCCTGGATTCTATACTGGATTCGCTATTGACGTCATCTGTCGACTGGCCTATTCAAAAAGCACGTGTAAATTTAATTTATAAAGGTGAGTTTGAAAAATGGACGTTGTCAAATGGTTTCTAAGTAAAAATTACGCTTTAAGAGCGTTTGAAAATTAGATCTAAATTTGGGTCCGTATCTGAAGGTTGAAACATTTTGACCATCGACTATGTGGACGTTTTAAAAGTCCACTTTAAATTCGTTTTATGTTGTTCATTGCGTAACATTATAATGTCATTAAGTAAGCATTAAAAATGTCAGAAGATTTTAGAGCCAAGGCCTGCGGCAACCGTTTCGTTAATGGGAAAAAACAAGGTGCATCCAGTATAGGGTAAGTGCAACTCCATGAAATTTAAACTAATTTTTGTCTCCCTGCATTTACTGCATTTTAGCTGCGTAATGGTATTATTTTTTTTCGGTGATAAATTAATTGCATTAGTACTTTACTAGGGAAAATGCATTTTTTTTTACTGATAAAACTTGTAGTTGCGAAATATGACGCACGGTGCGCCACCGTTCATCGCGACAAGCGCCATGTTTTTTCCCTGTCAGCTTTGATGCATTTGTCCACAGATGGCGTGAAGGTCGCGTATTTTGAGCACCAGACAGCGCCAACCTGTATGTCAACGGTAATATGAAATCCTATAAATAAATAAACTGTACTGTAAATAGCTGCTAGCGTTAATTTAGCAATCTATTTATGTAAATCAAAAATTCAAAAAATTCATCTGCAAGTCAAAGATAAAAGTTCAAACTCGAAGTGTTGACATTTAAGAATCAAATTTGCTAACTTGGCTGGAACGATTGCACGGAAGGTAAAGTTGGGAATTATTTTTACTGTATTTATCATTAAAACTGGTGTGATATGAACTGGTATTAATGGAGTTGACACTATTAAATGTTTTAAAGCAAAACCCTAAATTGTACATGTATGATCTTGTTTTGCTGCATACAAAATAATTTCATTCCGAAAACCGTACCAACTTTAGCGACTCTATGAAAGCGTATAGTTTTACTCTTTATCAGACTCGTATTCACCTTGCTTCGCTCAAAACATTTTAAGTAATCATAAACCAATAACTGATCTTAATTTCAACTTTACTTTCCATTCAATTATTAATGGCAGGGCAGGGCCGTGTTAATAGAGGTTTTACACAGGGTGTGACAGCATAACACGTTGCGATATTACAACGTTAAGCCCATTCCTGATCATAAGATTTATTATCCAATAAACAAATAAACCTAATAGCATTTCAAAAGAATACTGCAGGTTCCTTGCACATACTGTTGGAGAACATTACGCACCATATAACACAAGTTGATAAGATATAACCTATACATGTAGGGAAATATTGTTTAAAAAAATTGGAATTTACCATGAGCCTTGAAGATTATCCTCAACAAATAAGGTAATTGCATAATTTTTGTTTGCATGCATGTACATATAAGCTGCAGAGTATTGACATTTATGAACTTTTGCAGATCAGCGTCAACTTGTTTGTGTAACTGTTGCATTATTCATCGGCTTAGGTAAGTTTTGAACTTTTTCCTTTTTTTCATACTAGGGTTTATAACGTTAGGGAAAAGTCGTAAGGGGCAGAGTATGCGACATGCATGTACAGTGTACATGTACAGTTCATGCAATTGTACATTAATCAACGCCATTTTTGCGTTTTATGCAACATGATTAGTCTTAGCTGTGTAATTGGTTTATGAACTTATTTGAATCAAAAATTTAGTTTTTTGATAATACTAGATATTTTGACATCAACTTAGTTCGATGATACGGGTATGAGTTCACACAGTGTAACACGTGCACTTACTGTATTATTCGTGAGTTAACTACGACAAATTAATGCGCATGATTATTCTGGAAGGTCTGGACTTGGATACGTTCAATTATTATGTTTAAGTTTGTTTGTTTGTTTGTTTGTGGAATTTTTAACGTTGGTCTATTTTCGCACCTATTGGGCCCATCATCACCGCCAGGGGGCAGACCGTTATGTTTAAGTGAAGGTGTGGATGGCCAACTGATGAGGTCATCATTGCTGTTTTTAAAAACATTGCAAACCTTAAAATCCACCATTTGTAATCAATTTTAGCATCAACAAAAATACACCTGTGGTGTTTTTTCACATAATTTTCATGATTATTACATTTGTGGATTAAAATTCATCATTTATGAGCTAATCTTTAGAAAAAGTTCGCTCAATTCGAAAATTTTGTGGTCAACGATTATGTCATCATTTACGAAGAAGGGTTTGGAAATGATGAGAAATGCTTTCATGGACTGAGGGGAGGGTCTGAAAATCGCAGAAAAGATGACGTATTATTTAAACCTTTCGTTCTTTATCAAAATGCGCGTGATAGGTGGCGCCATCGCACGAATAAATTTGCAAACTAATTCCCATCTTCCGATGATCGAACATCTCCATCAGTACTGCAGCATATCACTTCATTAAAAAATGATCTGACAAATTCGTCAAAATATTTAAGTCATTTTTTAGTTTCTTAAAAGACTAATCGATTGTGACCCTCATAAATTGATGAATTGGCTTTTACCCTCTCCATTTCTTAATGGATTGGATCCCATGATGGAAAGAGGGAATTTCTCTGCAATTCAATCTGAATTAACGCAACGATAATCTGAAAGTGTTTTATTGCCTCGCTAAGAAGTGGAGACTGAAGAGCTAACCTTGTTCAAAAAAAAAAGTGCCATCCCATTTAGCCCGATAATTAATTGGCAGAGCACTGTGTTAACGGCGGGGAATTCTTTTCTCAGTTTGCATTTTTGGTCAAGGATGGCGCCACCGATCGACCTAAATTCCTTTTCATGTTGATGACCAACTTCGTCCTTCAACGCAAAGGGACAAGTCTAACCCTATGCTATTTCGATGGATTGAGAGGCGAAGAAGGTGGAAACAGCTTTAGGTAAATGACTCGCTGCCGCCATTGCTATTGTGGTCACAGTGGTGGATGTACATGTACATGTAGTAGGGGGAAAAACTTTTTTGTTTCTAACCATTTTGGCGCCACCTTCCAGATTCTGTTTACGAATTAATAAGTTTTAAAGACGACGCCAGGAAAGCTGCTCAAGATTGTTGGAAAACAGCCATTGGAGGAAGCGCCCTTACCTACATGTAGATCTAGCATAAAATGATATCTACAGGTAAATAATTGAAAAATTGGAATCAGAATTTAACCCTTCCAGACATGTACTGTAAATGTACATGTATGTCTACCAGGGTGACTGGCCGTCTAGGAAATCTGGAAAACATGTAAAAGTCAGGGAAATTGATTTTGTCTGGAAAAGTCAGGAAATTCATATAATGTCTGGAAATTTGTTGTGATACAACAATTTTGATTGTCTACAAGTCTCAGAAAAGCAATAGAAAAGCTGCATTTGTTCTCAATTTTTTTTCTAAAAATTTCGTCTCGCATCCTTAGTTTCCTAATATTTCTTATGAAAAATCCACTAACATGTATAATCTTTTTTTGTCTATCAAAAAACACCTAAAATCCATTTTTGTAGGCATTTTTTAAAAAAGTTTTTGCCTCTACGTAAATTAAATCTCGTGTGCGCAAATAGGCCAACGTTAAAAGTCCTCCAACCAACCAACCAACCAATCATCACTTATTAAATTATACTTGTCAAAAGAAGAAAATCTCTCAAAAATGCAGTATGTGGGATTCAGTGATTTCAACAACAAATATCCACAACTTGCAAAAAGTATCTGGAAAACCTGGAAAAGTCAAGGAAATTTCATTGAAGATTTGGCCAGTAACCCTATTCTGTGTTATTTCGCATCTTCTTACTCCAAAACTTATGAATCGCTCTTGCGTGTTAAATTTTTATTTATTTATTTGTTGACTATTTCATTGAACTCGAGGTTAAAATAACCATGTTGGTGGTTACCATATAAATAGAAGACCCTAGGTGCCACGTACAGTGAGCTGTTTAATTTTAATCAGTGAAACTAAGCATTCGTGAGCTGTTAAGTTTTAATCAGTGAAACTAAATATTGGCATTTGGTTTCTCGCGCTATATTTATTTTTAAATGGGAAATAGTCGGTTAAATCTACAAAATGCACTGAAACTGTCATTTAATGACACGATAAAGTGAATAACACTATTAATTTTAATTAGCAATTCTAATTCAGAGCTTAAAAAACTGCACTTTTAAACTGCTGTTCACTTTAAACACTGTAAGCTGTCTTTCAGAATACATGTACATGAAGCGAAATCCCTTCTGTATTAAGACATTCTGGTTTTTAATAATTGGTTTCAAATTAGAAGAAACGTTATTAAACAACAAGGGTGGAAAAATAGTAGCACGTGATGATGATTAATGGTGTTGTTTTTCTTCAATTCCCCTATCAGAAGTCGTGAATGCCATTACAGGGATAAAGGATAGAAATTGTCAGCCTGAAAGTAATATTTCTCAATTCACGCGAGCTATTTTTAAAAGTTATTACTTGTTACATATTTACTTACTATTGCGTCAGAACGGTTGCTACACGCCGTCACTAAATCTGTGATCAATTGCACGAAACTTTGGTGAAAATAAATCCTAATTACTTCCATAGCTGAATTTGTTTTGCACTAAACAATTCAAAATTAGAACTTGATAGAATACAAATATAACCAGAATGTGTGAAAAAGTGACAGAAACAAATATTTAACGATAATGAAGATTTTTGTTTAAAAAATCCGAAAACGCACAATTACGAATGGCATCTAAGCTATCAGTGTTTGCCTACTTTAAGGGGGATAATTTTATCATTTTAATTTAATTCATCAGAACGGTTTATAGGATCAGGGTTCCAAAGATTAAAAAAAAACAAGAAAAGCAATAATTTATAGTATACTAGTCATGAGAAAAGTCAGGGAATTTATGTACTACTTATGGAATTTGTCTTGTATGAAAGATTTTTAATTTGCCTTGCCAAATAGTCTTATACAAAACCGTTTTAGGAGTTAGCATGAATGCCAATCCGGCGAATAAAATTGTCCACTAATTTGTTTTGCCTATTTCATGTTTGTAAAGCAGGGTTGGACAAGTCCATCATAGCATGATTTGGTCAGCATGGCTGGTGTCAATTTTGGCAAACAATTTTGGCATAAAACCCCTCTTTAATTTACTTCTACTCAAGAAATGACAAAACGCATTATCTTGATCGTAGAAAACCCTGGCAAGTCATGCAGATAACTTCATTTTTTTGAAGTCAAGGGAGCCCTGAGAACATATTAAATGAAGCAGACGTTGGAATTCTCTTGAAAAGGATGATGATTGTGACCACCTTAATGCGGTGCATTAGGGTGGTCACTATCAGCTTTGGAAATGATCATTCAATGAACCTGGCCCAATCCCAACATCCCTTTCCCGAAAACACGCGAGCCTATCAATGGCGCCTTTAATTAAACTCTCGTTGAAATTTGTTTTCCTTGATAAAGCTAAAACTATTCCGCTTAATTGATTTGCCGATCGCTAAACCCAAATTGAAAACTCATTGAGTCGAATTTTCTCCACAAAAACTGAATGCGAATTCGCTTTGAGCTTATTTTTGCGCTGTGTCTCCCTAGAGTATTCCCACAGAGTGCCCGAGTAATTGTAACGAAAACTAAAATATCTTAGTGTAACTTCATGTTGAGGGCTCTCGGTGGGTCGACTGAGTTCAGAAACCCTGGTTTACTCTACATGAAGCTCAGGTGAACTGGCATAATCTAGAGGAATTACCGTCTGTGCCCCGCAATGGAAATTCACCTCGAGTGTACGTGTTTGTGTGGGAAGAAACGTATGAATAAGGCCGTATATAAGTCAAATGAGAAATATTTATTGCGATGCATAAGCTGTCGATTGAAAGTTGAGTTAGAGGTTGGAAAATAAGGAATCAGGCAGAGCGAGGAATTGGGCACATGGGCTAGGACGCGACAATGTACACGGTTAGGTAATAGCTCTTAACCCTGTTCAAAATAATGGGGCAATCGTACTAACCTGTGAATAGTAATGTTCTATGCAATTTCACTCACAAATGTCAGTACCCAGACGCGTAGGAACAACTTTTCAGGGCCCAACACTGCAGGGGCCCCATAGATGATTCGAATATGGTATTCTTAATTATACCGGTTGCTTATAAAGGTTGTTTACGGTATTTAATCGGAATTTCAACCTTCTCCATAGAACCAGACAGCATTTCCCATCAATTAGGGCAACGACATTGGTCATTCTGGTCTTCAAATTATGTATACCCATTCTGAAGAGTTTGGCACACTTTCTTTTTGAATTTTGGGCAGGTGATTTTCCCTATGTGGCGGCTCTTTCGGATAAGAGTTTAAACCGAGATCCAGTGCGGATCCCCCTTGCTCTCCGCACGTTAAAGATCCCTCAGGGGGGGCGTATTCCTTCCTGCGGCTAAATTTCCAGGTGGACGGTCTGCCCCCTGGCGTTGGTGATGGGCCCAATAGGCGTGAAAATAGGCCAACGTTAAAAATTCCATTAACAAACAAACAATAAACCGACTATTTACTACACCTTTTAGGGAACATTACTTGTGGCTAATGAATAGGCCTGAGCGCGATTTACTGTGAGAACTTCAAGGGACCGACACTGTTCTCACAATTTGCAACACTCCTCCAGAGAGTTTGGCACCCCAGTTTCGAGAGGAATGGGGCTATAAAGGGGTTTTAACAAACGAGGCACAAGTACCTGCACTCTTCATGAAAAACACCCTGACTTCTGCTTCTGAAGGAATTCACTTTGGATTTTCTGGACCACCTGTAAAAGATGGCTTTATGCCTAAACAAAGAACAAAGAACATAGCAAAAAATCCCTTGGCGTTTTTGGTTTAATTGAGCCCAAAACGTTGCAATCACAACTATGTGATGAAATACAGACTAAAAGAAATTCAAAATGGGCGCACATTTATACACTTCTAAATTGCAACAAAAACAACTTACTCAAAGTTGTTTCCCTGTCTTATGTATATTCTTAAAGCATGGCAATCCAACACATGGATTTGCCATTGAGCAGCACGTCCTTTCTCTCTCAGCATATTGCAGCAAGTGGGGAGAAGGAGTCTGACAAATTTTGGCCCCAACAACTAAGGGTCCCAAAAACCTTCTTGCAGGGGCTTGCTCAAAAAAGAGGCTCAGAAAGAGGTAGACGACGTGGCACTGAAGATAAGGGAGGGGAGGTTGTCATGACAACTTGGCTAAACACTGAGACCCGTCCCTAAGCTGTTCCAATTCACGCCTTTCAAAATTATATATACAAAAATGCGCAAACTTATTGTGCTGTAATCTGCTGTAATGTGCTGTAATGTGCTGTAATCAACAAGGCATGCCACAAGTGCCAACAGCAATGGGCCATACATGGCCTATTTCTACACAGATTGTAATCTGCTTGAAAAAATCTATTATATCTTGGGATGGACTTCCATCTTATTTGTCGACAGCCTGTATCAGTCCTTGATACTTGACTTTTACCTCTTTGTCCTCGGCCTTAGCAATTTTTATCGCCGGTTTTTCCATAAGTCCTGTATTCTCGTCTAATGTCCTGTCTAATTCGTCTTGTTCCTCTTTAAATAATATTGTAGTATCTAAATCTTCTGAATCGCTATCCTCTATTTCCGAGTAACACCGTACACTTCTTTTCCTAAGGTCATACCGGTTCATTACCTGTGAAACATTCGGAATCTAGGGCCCCTTGAAGATAAACCGAATCCCCACGCTCCTCTGGGTTTCTCTGTTATTTCAGTGACTTCTACTATTTTGGGGTATACACACTTTTAGCAAATCAGTTGCGCAATCCTCTCACCTGGGTGAACGATATATTGACGGTTTAATCGGTTCACCAAAACAACAGCAACGTTACCAGTGTAATCTGCATCAATTACTCCTGCATCTAGTTATTCCTTGCATGGAAGCCAAACCGGATCGAGGTGCGATTCGCCCATAACAACCTGGAGGTAATTCTATGGCAATGTCTAAAGGGATCGTAACCCAATCCTGGGGTGGTATTTTTACAAGTATATTCTGCCGCGTTCTCAGTATATCGGGTCAGATCATACGCTCCTGGTTTCAATTTTCTGTATTTTAATACGGCATCCGCCATGAATATTTTTAACTTTACCAAGTAACTTTACTCCCTTTTATTCTCCTTCTGGCAGGGTATAATAACAAAATATAGCAGAAGCAAATCCGGCAAACGAGGGATTCTGTGAGCTAGCGGTCCTAAATATGGTGTGGGCTGTTCCGGCAGTTCTCCATACAGCGGCTGCTTTCATTTTCGATCGGACCAATTAAGTTGTCTACCCACATTTTCGATTTAAGGCTAACAGGTAATAAGCTCGTTTCCCTGGTTGATGTGAAAATATTTCAATATCACATAGATAATGTAAGTCTCTTGTACTCCAAGGTATATCACCAGGTAGGAATGGGTCTGTCTGTCATCTACCCTATTGCATGCGGACAAACTTCAGGTGCAATGCTATCACAAAAGCCTGAAAGGATGTGACTCCGTAACTAAGGTACTCAGTCTACCGTGGCCCTTCCCTCGGTCCTAGCTATAACAGCAGCTATCTTCTGGTCATCAGCCAAACACACGACCTCTTTTTGGTTTGTATGACAAGAGTGGGCAAAGTCTGTATTCGTTCTCGTGAGAAAATTTTGGGATACGTGACATAAGACTCAATTCTTGCTCTGTCCAAACAATACTAAGATGCTTCGGTCCTTTCATCTAAGTCCAAAATGTGGTGCATAAGAACAAGGGTCAAAACCAAGAGTGTGACACTACTGGGAAATCCAAGAATCCTCTCCTAAGTTTTCGTTTGAGGGTGGAGCAGTAAACAAGGTTACAAATAGGGACACTGAAAGTGACACTTCCTGCTCATCTAACTCTTCCCTGTCAATGTTATCCCTGCAATCGATGCACATATTCTATCATCACTCAACTTGGTAGGGGATAATCGGCAATTACCGCCGCATTAGTGTGGATACAACCACCATCATTGTAAAATAAAATTTCTTGAAGCTTAAGGCTGTCTTTTGGAAGAGAATTCCAACGTCTGATAGCATGCAAGAAATAAGACCAAT
>JAQGAF010001775.1:0-27766 GCA_034687865.1 Kryphioiulus occultus
ACAATGTACTTCATTTATTTTTCTTGTAAACGACAATTTTCATAGTGTTCACAGACTTTTTTTGCCAACTGTAACTGATCAGGATGAGATATCCAGTCCACTAATCGGCTGGAACCACTAGATGTCTCATGTGACGTTAGGACCACTAGGGGTTTCCATGACGTTATAGTAGGACCATTATGTAACTTAGACGTTAGTAGGACGTACCAATATGTTTCATGTGACTTTATGTTACCACTTGGTGTCTCACGTGATGTTAGCAGGACCGCCAGGCGTCTCAAACGACTTTATTATGGCCACTAGGTGCCTAGCGTGACGTTAAATTCTCGGTAACAAAAATTGAGAGTTAGGTATCAGGTCAAAAATTAACGCGTCTAACTTGTATAACACCAATTGGCCGTGTGGTTAGTGTCTGTCTGAGAATTTATGGAACCTAGGATCAAAATGTCACTATTTGTAGTGATATACCACTAATAATACTGATGGCATTATAAGAACAGATACCAGTACTAATAGTGCTGCTACTGTTTTTCACTTCTGCGCTGATACCAGTAGTCCAGAAAACTGCTACAGGTCACTATATATAGAATACTATTGATAACGGTATAGTGACCATGTACTGATCTTTCCTCCAGGGCTAAATGCACACTCATGTCTACGATAGTTGATGACAATGGCAAAAGAAGGTTTAAGCAAATTGCGGAGTTCATGGAGTAAAGGATTTAATCTTTCGATTGAGACAGTATAAAAACGAAAGAACCAAAATCACCGTGCTTTATGTTACGCAACATCGTCTCACAGCATGACAGACAATATGACATTTCACGCATGAATGTTTTGTCTAATGATCCTCGAGGATTTGACGTTTGAAGTCCTGTCAGTATTTTGCACTGTTCCTTCCACGCAGGAAGGCTTGAAGTCTGTTTACAGATTGGGCAATTGTAAGAGGGTAAATTTAAATGGTGTATCATAAATAGCGCTGGAGAATTCTCTCGCCTGTAAAGGGTTGTTTGTGAACATCATGATTTGACTGCGAATGAAAATTTTCCCTCCATCTACTGCTTGTTTGTCACCACGAGTGGAAGGCGTATGTTCATGGAATGCAAATTAGGTCGACGATTACGAATTTAGTCTTGGCTTAAAACTGCTGGTGTAACCTGGAATTCGTCAACCTTAACATGTATGGTCATAAACAGGAACCTCGTTCTGTATACGATTATTTCCAGATAAAAGGCCCCCACTGTATACATAGGACTTCGCAACATTTCGGTTTACAGTCCTCTTCTCCGCAGTATTTGCAACAGCAATCCCAAAAAAATGCACAAGATAGTGTACGTGAGAGTACATTTCATTTAAATTCAATCGTTTGGCGCCTCGTCAGCAGGAAAATGGCAATTATTAAGGTGCTCGGCCTATGCTACGTGGTTTGCGTGAAAACGGTCTTGGCGAGTATCCTCATCAAGTCAAGGTTTGTTACGAAATCGCAACCCTATAGCTGGCAAGGTGATGGAACTGGTGCTTTATCAATCTAATTGCACTCCTTTTGGGGATGTTCAAATATGTCGCCATTTGCCATCACTTCTAAATGGGACATGCAAGAATTACATGTATGTCAGCATCTTGTGGGGTGGGGGTCAAACAAATTCTGACGGTAGTGAGAGGTGAAGAGCTGCATGGTCAGATATGATGTTATTATGACTTATTAGTTCTTCAATTTAGTTCTTCAAAATAGTTGATAGAGGTTTTATACTAAAACGAAAAAAAATGGTCAATAAGGAACTTCAACATTTGGAGTGGGGTTCGAGTTATACCCCTATTTCCCTAACCTGTGTAAGAGTGGTTTTTGTTTGGGTAACGATACACCTCTCGGAAAACAAATTACAATTTACCGGAAAAGTATAAAATGACCTCTACCTCTATTGGCTATAAGTGTAAAATAAGTGTTTCTGTAAAAGTGTTAAAGAAGTGCTGTACTAAAGTCTGAATAAAGTGTACCGATACCCTAAACAGTCCTAACTACATGTATTGTTTATTATTAGATTAAATCAATTTTGCATATAATATGCATGTAATGATTCTTTTGCTTGAATTGGGTAACCCATGACTTTCTGTGAAGCAGTTTTTAGGTAATGTCGAAAACGTTTGGAAAGCAGTGGGTAAAACGAATTTTTTCTAAAAATTAGATCAGAAATGGTGAGTTTTAACAAGTAATAATGAAGCGAACTGGATCACAAATTATGGATTTTGTTAATCAAATATTTTATCACCCAGCAATGATGGATATCATTTGGTCTACCCTCTCTCCAAGATGATGACATACTTGACCGTCCCCTTTTCTACTTGGACGTGAACCCCCGAATTGAAGCAATGATAACGATTAATGTACCAGTAGCTGTCAGCTGACTGCTTATTAATAAAGTTAAAATGGAAAATGTCCCGAGCGCTTACAAGCGAAATGCGCGGAGGAATTGGTTATTATTTCAATTTATGAAGATGGCCCCCTCCTTCTACCCGCATACCTTTGTGCTGCATATACATATACTCGTACAAGTACGTCACTTGGACGATCGATTGTTCGTAATTTGCCTGACACAGCGAGCGAGAGACCATGGCGTTTTCTAAACGCTTCATGACTGTCCCCAGGACAAAGCTGTATTGCTACCCAAATGTGCAGGCTGACAACCGTGCGTGCAATAACGCTGTTTAATATTGAATATTGACTAGGAGTGACCAACACCATAGGCTATTTCTCAAGCGTAATGGGTTTTTGCCATAGCCATGGTTATGTGCATGCCAAGATAGAATAACACATCGGTTAATTCAAAAGTTTTTGAAGTGCCGTCATACATGTATGTCATAATTACAATTGACGTTTCGTTTAATAAGTTGCATATCATAAGTGCTGTTTGTTGCATTTTTCCTCGAAGTTAACGCCAAAGACCGAACGATATGAAGTCGATCAATGGCAATAAGAAATTAGTTATTGATAGCATGACGTCAGTACAATTTTTTTAATAATTCCGAACCACTTTAACCGTAGTAGGTAAATTCCACGGGTACAAATCTTAAATGATAGACAGATCAATCCGGTGTTGACCGCTTGGTTTTCATATTTTGTATATTTTAATGATTCACGCTACAAGACTTGAATTGATTAACAGTCTACTCTATAGAGAGCGTTCATGACGCAAATAAAGTTAATGCGTTGGTTGGGCAACACATTGACGCAGATATAGGTGGTGACTATTTACTGAGATTGCACCAAAGGGTTTTTACACGAATAGACGTTTGTAACTCAATGATGTATAATGTAAAAGTAGGCTACATCTGTAGGCTACAGCTTTGTACGGGTGTTTAAGTGATTCGTTAAGTGTTATTTGCATCACTGTAGCCACAAGTATTGAATTGTTGTTCTGAATTGCACCTTCCGATGGATGACGTCAGTGACAAAATACAAATTGAATACATATACACTGTAGGCTACAGTATTGCAATCCTAGCAATTGGGCGGTTCAACTCGTACAACCCTAAACTTGATAGAATTCGTTCGATAAATTTGTGATAGTGAACTCGAGGCGCTAGCAAAATGCACAATACATGTATGCAGTACAACAATGATGAAATTATTGAAGGGTTCAATATTATAAATTAGTGGCTTTCGTTTCATCATCTGGTACTATGCAGTCATGGTTGTAATGTTCCGTTATACATTTTCCCAGTGATTAATCATTGGGTTCCCAACCTCTAGCTTTTTCCTTGTTGGAGGTACGAATGGGAAACACTCACTTCCAAAAAAACAATGGTTTGGCCCAGGCTCAGAGCTTTTTTCAAATTATGAATTGTGTGTGCTACTTTCATACGACTTCAAACGCTCCGGTTTTAATTGGCCTTGCATAGCAGACGTTAAGATTTGTTTCTTGGTGTTTTACTATGTGTTTAGAGGGTTAAAGTAATGTTGGTTTGGCTTCTCACCAAAACTGCTAGAAATGTTGCAACACCCACAAAACGTGCAATATGAATGGACCCAAAAATCAGTTAAAACGTTTGGCTACACGTGTTCTTAATCCGAGGTCTTTGTAATGTTATCATTAATTAATTCATTTATCATCTGCTTTTAATACGTTTGCTATAAACAGTAGATAAATAAGCATTGAAGTTTTATAGCTGAGATATTGGTGTTCGTCAGGCTGAATTTCATTAATTGTTTATATGAAGAGATAGGTTCTGATTTTATTTTTCATTCTAGCACGCCATTCCCAATACATTACTAAATTGATTCAATGTCATTTCTTCAACCTAGTAGTAATAGTTGGAAAGAGTCGTGCAACTTAGCAGATTGCGAAAACAGATGGATTCAATGATCCCCGTTGAAATTTTAAAGCTTTTTGCCATCTGTTTACTTTCCTGGCTTCGAATCCATCTATTGCTCATAATACAGCATATAAGCTTCAAATATTGAAATTACTATTGTCACAATGTTTGCTGAAACGCTGGATTTAAATTTTAAATGAAATCAATTTTGAAACCGCATGTGTTGACAGTTAGTTGTCCCCTTGCTTACGTGAAATTGTCCATATTAGAAAATGGTAAGATTTACGTTCAAGATGCGCTGGTAATAATGGTTAGCTGCCTTCTGCAGTTTTAACCTAGTTATATCTGGTGCCTTTAAACATAAAAGATGCAGGTATCTGGATCCAATATTTATATAACCATGTATAGGGTTGTTAACTGTACAATCGGGAGTTACCAAATTGTAATGGAGCTGTTCGAAAGTCGCATTCATTTAACTTGAACACATGTTTTAGAGAACTCTGTACATATATACGAGTAACAGGGCGAGTCAAAAAGTTGTTACCTTTTATAGGGGATTGGTATGTTTTTATTAGTTATTCAATAAATCATGGTATTATTAAACATAAATTGCAAATAAAACTAATGAATTCTCCTTTAACCTATGCTCCTTGGTTAAGTGGTAACATTTGTGACTCACTCTGGTCCATTTAAGTGGTAACTGACATAGTCTAATTTTGACTCTCCCTGTATTATCTCGATTTACCAATAACGAGTATGTAAGACTAATATTTTGAATTTGCATCAGTGCTATATGAATCCCCCCTTGTATTTATGTTTTATACGAAGTTTATAGCCGGATATTAAAGTATAGGTCCTTGTAATTATGACCAAACAGTCAGTTCCTTATCTTCTGGATTAGTTTCGTTACGTTGTAGTCACCTTTTGTTTAGCAACGGCCTACTGGAGTGCAGGGCCTCAAGATAATGCTAATCTTGACAATTTTCATTTAACGACCGTATTTAAGCGTATTTTTTCATTAACTTGCTTTAACTCATGAGATAACTTTTGCAAAAACGTAGTCATCGGATATTATTAAAACAGGGTTGACTTGTGGTTCTGAGTTATCTAATATCGTTATGAATTTCAGAAAAAAAGGAGAGCTACATTTATATTTAAAGGATAAAAAAATCGTGTTCATGTCGTGAGGTTGACGTTTTGCATTGTTGTGTGCCTAAATCGTCTAACTAGGAAGCTTTCAGTCGTTTACTAAAAAACTTTCACTAGAAATTATTTTATGCAAAAAAATGCAGGTTTATAAATATAAATAATGATGCTAACTAATGTACTATGAGCAGTTAACCTAATTTTGTGAAATGCCCTACCGAGAAAACTTGATTGTTTGGTTTGCTAAATGAATTTTAAACTGGTT
The DNA here is from genome assembly GCA_034687865.1 of Kryphioiulus occultus. NCBI lineage: Eukaryota > Metazoa > Arthropoda > Diplopoda > Julida > Julidae > Kryphioiulus > Kryphioiulus occultus. Next base: position 5,723 of record JAQGAF010001775.1, read on the forward strand.
TACTAGCGTAGTTAAGAAAGTACATACTCACGGATAATAGCAGCAAAATATAGAAACCAAACGAACGTAACATACTCATACTGTATGTGCCAAACTTCCCGAGACTTTAGACACGTTTTCTTGATTTATTTATAGAATAAAAACAGTTGTGTGCCCTCTTTTCTTTTTGAACGTCTCTATTAAAACCTCAGTATTTGTATACAATACGTGAAAGTCGGGGGTCCACGTAAATCTGCAATGAAAATTGCCTTGAGCTCTAGCTGTTCATCATTCATTGTAAATGTGTAAAACAAGCATATAAAACGCATGATTCTTAATTTAATTGGGACCGAATGGGGGTTCGAAACCCGGTCATTAAAAAAAATATTTTTTTAGGTAACAACTCTTGTACTTCCTGAGTTAGAACCGTTTTTTAAATACCCCGAGATGATTTTTAGTTAACTTTTGACGTCTATAAGAAATGTCCAATACAGTTCCACAACAGAAATGAAATTCAAAGTATTTGCATATCATTAGCCACGTGACTAAAAAGTTACGCTTCTGTTTATCCGATAGCCTAATCCCGCATTAATGCCATTAAGCTTAAAACAATTGCATACGATGTCTTATATGCAAGGTTCCGACACACTTAAGTCATGCCAATTGTCACGTGTTATGTTTGACTAGGAGTAAAGAAAAATGCTAACTTTAGAAATTTCTTCGAGATCTGTTTTTGGAATTAATTGGACCTAACATGAATCAGATGTACATGTACACATGCGTTGAAAGTGTTTCTTAACTCCCAAATTCTATTTTTTTAAGTTTGACAGTTGACTAAAACGTATAATACGTAATTCCCCATAAGGGTTCTCCATGAAGGCCTTTTTAATGCTCTATGAAATCCATAATGCAATATTGTATAGTGCATATCAGTCTCGTATATATGGCACGGCCTTGGAATATGTATTAGCGCAATGCAGCCATCGACTATGAAAAATTAAGGTGTTATAAAACAAATGCCCTACTGAATATGTATTAGTCGAAATAAAACGCCTTTTCTAACATGTTTAATAATTTGTTCGGACGGGCGCTTGAGTTCAAAGAAGAATTTCAATAATATTGCTCCATAAAGCAATTCGCATTAATCATAAACTTGCAGCCAGCCAATCGTTCCATTATTCGTTCCAGGAAGTTCAAGCAGTACATTAGTTGTATATTATATTTTATTTTAGCACTATTCTCGACCCATACATAAAACAACGATACAGTGTACAGTATATGCTCGGTCTGAGACTCACTGGATAAGATTCATGACAATAATTAACAGCATGAGTTGATAACGTGGCAACGAGCCTAGATACTGTACATATTGTCAGTATTCGTGATTTGCTTATCGTATAGTCTCGTCTAGCAGTTAAAACTTCAAATGCTTTACCGAGGCCTCATTTTCAGTGTTGTTTGCATAAACTCGTACACAAGACGAAAGAAGTAGTATAATATAATGTACATGCAGGTAAAATACTGCGTACACATTTTCAAGGTCCCTGTGCCTAGAAACACACGCACGTACTAGTGACACACCCATGCAAGGACATGTCGAAACTATTTGCCTTATTTTACAATAGTCTATGACAAATTTGGTTTGAGCTTTCTTAACGAGCTGACACAAATGTCACGCAATTTTGTGGTCCGAGCAAATCCATTGACTCTAGTTCCTCTGTGGCAACTCAATTCCAGGGTGTTTTATCAAAGCCATACAGTATGGTTTTATTTTGAAGGTATGCTCCCATCGCCATGACACTTTTCAGTTCATGTACATGTACTTCCAAACAGCAGTTCCATTACATCAAGCGTGTGACACAAGTTTCACTTTAGTTTCAGATTGATGCCTTGCTTGTTTTTACATTGATTGTGTCATTTCCTTGTTGGGAAATAAAACCGTATGGTCTGATGAGCTAATTATGCGCTTCTGAGAAAAACCCGTCATGGTCAACAGAGTGGCCTCGAATAACATTACACTCACTCGTTATGCCAGTTCTTTCCAATTCATATCACCCAAAAAAATTCGTTCTTGAATCATTAGGGCTTTTGTAGTATGTATTGCAATTATTTTTTATTTAAACCACCAAATTACTTCAAACGATCTGGAAACGCATGTCCCTGGTATAGTCCAGCGTACGGAAGGTAGGCGGTAGCCTACATCCAAAAATATCTAGAAAAAAGGTTTAATAAAATTGCAATAATTATTGCATTATAGTGCAAAAATAGGAAATTCTTTCACTGTGATATATTCTTCCAAATTGGTTGCATCTTTAATGGATGCATCGTGAACAAAATTTTCCTATAAATTTGAATATTACGACTTAAATTGCTTCTAGAAGGTCACCAAATAATTATTTCGTTTGCAGTTAATAAAAATCTAATAGAAAAAATGACGTCCTTAGAAGAAGCTGTGCTAATTACATGTTTAACCATCATTTAATTTCGCTTCGAGACAAATCATGGCTTTACCACTTACATGTAATATTTTCGCGTGAAGATATCGTAATAATGCAGTAGGATTTTGTTTTAAGTTTTTTACTATTTTCAATGATAATTAATCTCCCTATTATTCCGTGAACCAACTCAGTATATTACCTGTAATTGTGCACATCCGTGTCATATGCTATTATGTTTTTCATACCTGTAGTTTGCATTAACCTTGCATTAGAGACGATGCAATACGATTATGCATACAGTTTTAATTTTACAATTGAACGTTTTATTCAAGTTAAGGAATCAATCCAAAAAGCTTAAATTATCTTTGTTATCAAAACCTCATGTGGGTCTTTATGCATTTATTGTTTTAATAGTTTCTAAGGCATCTTAGCATTATTATCAGACTGTTAGGGAGGCGCTACATGCACTGCATGCACATGGTCTGTAAAACAGGAGATTTCCTGGTTGGTGATAAACGTGGCATTTTAGTGATTCTGATCTTCCGACCATGTACATGTACATGTAAACAAATGCCGCCTTTGCCAGACTAGTTTCTTTATTAACTTTCATTACGACACCAGCAATTATATAATAATGCGCGCAATTAAACGTGTAGTTTTTCGATGATGGAATCATTGCAATGCATGCTATTCAGATGTCATTAGGGATTTTTGCACTAGGCTACTAATTTTCAGTTCAAATAGATTTTCGAAACCTTTATTATCATTGGTGTATTTTTACACCTTGAATTCACGCAACCTTTTCTGGTTAGTTTTATTTGGTTTCCATATATAATTGTCAGAGGGTTGCAACTTTCAAATGTCAATGCTGGCTTTAGATTGTCGCACTTACCAGGCGTTTTTTGGCTGTTCAAATTGTAAAGATTGTCACACTTACTAGGCGTTTTTCTGTGTAAATGTTCACACCCTATTCAGTCTGAAAAGATAACAATGCTATGTATGCCTTTTCCACCCTGAGTATCTGACGACATTTATAGCATCGATTTCTTTACGTAAGGGCAATTACGTTTTCTCTACTTGAGGAATATTGCTTAAATAAGTTTTTAAGTTGAGATACAGTAGGTCTATATTCCATTCATCCTTTTATTCATTCTACATGTATTTGTTCGTATCTTGTAATTAGTTGCCAAGAGAAACATGCTTGGCCTTGGGCGTTAATTAAGAAGAAAGTTAATTAAAAAAGAAAGCAAGTGCATTTGAAATAGCTTATACACAGTACAGTTCGTGAATACTCCCTTATAATTGCACTGCTCAACGTTTGTACAAACATGGAGGGAATTTCTGTATGATTTTAGAGTGGAGAATGTGGTTGCTCTGTTAAAATAGTTTCATTCATCATTATTCATTCACATCCCTTCCTTCAGGTACATGTATTTCCTTTCACTTTCTTGAAAAATGACACAAAAAATTAAAGCTCAATAATTGCATCGCTAAACATATGGCAAACATCTTCTCGAGCTTCGTGACACTGATGTATTGAGAATGCAGACAAAAACTATAATGTGCCTGTACGGAGGCAAGAACCTTGTCTGAAGAAAGATTGTTTTGCTTAAAAGTTCACAGTGGCATGGGGAGTGGATAACTTGGGTTTGTGATCATCATACATCATTGTACCCTTTCTCGATGCAGATCACCTAAAATATAGTTCAAAACCTATGGTAAATGAAAAAAAATTAACTTTCTCTTTGCAAATCTACGATTATATAACATTGTGTACACTATACTCATGTATCTTGAAAACTTGCTATAGATCATATATACATGTATTCTTTCTTCGATATTATTATTACATATTGTAAAAGAATTTGAATTTTGTTGAACCTGTGGAAGTTTGTGTACCTTCCTAGTTAATATTCCTTGTGGACATACACTGTACATGTACCTACAATGGCAATGCGTGACAAACAATATTTTCCTGCAAAGTTTCTGTTGCATCCAGATGTAGTTTTCCCTTGGAGGTTTACATCCAGAATAAGCTTCAGGCAGCCTTTTTGAATTTGCTGGATATGTCATTGCACCCAAAATATCGTTTATTTTGCATCGAGTTCTGTGTGCGTTTGTCATTCTTTGAAATTTCCTATATCAATTGAGGGTTTATCCGCCCACTGCTTTGCGTATTCTGTTTGCATTCATGGTCATAGTTTGAGAGCAATGCCTTTTTCATTACTGTCTGACATACGCAGTATGTACACTATTCAGTACATGGATGTGCGTCTGATTGTGCAAACGCGTTCCGGTGGGGTTGCATTTGTAATTTAAAATGATGTGGGCTTAGGTCATAAAAGGCAAATGGATTGCGCTAGCTCATGTATAAATAAGTTATATATTCTGCGCCGCACTATTTTCGGAAAGACTATGGTTTTAAGCCCATTGTTACATTTTTCTATCATCCTATTTATTCCATCAATTTGTACCGAAAACCATGTTTCGTTTACTAGTGGTGTACTTGAACTCATAAATGCTGGTTTTCGGAAATTTCTCTGAAACTACGATTGTCTAGTCGTTTCTTGATTCAAAAAAACATCCGTTGAGAAAATGTAACATAAAATTGACTTAAGAGATTTTCAGCTGCCAGTATATATACCGGTATAGTTCCCTATTCCCAACCTGGGAAAGTTGGAGTAGTTTTGAAATTTTTTTCAAAATGTCAGGGGATGTCCTAACCGTAACGTTAAACTTTTTAATCAGGAGTGTAATTCGTATCTCGAGTACATGTATGGGGTCTACCTTGGTTTTTTAGATAAAGTTGCCCTTTGCACAATGAAAAAAAACAATATGGATCTTAGCATGCATCTCAGTGCTCCTAACTAGAAATCTAAATTAAAAATTTGCATTAATAATTTGATATTGTATGAATTCAATAATTATAGTCAATGACCATATTGATGAGTAAGTCAGGGTACCATGTGGGAACCCTGTATATAGGATACCTTTTATACTACTTTGTTGAAGTATGTTTCTGTCCTTATGTATGTCTGTTTATGTTCAGAAAAGAACGTTAATAAGAGATGCCATTATATTCTGGTTATTTAACCTTCGTGAACTAAATAAGACATTCAGTAAGACATTATAGTTTATAAAATTGGAATCTGCAGGCATACAGTATTCATGAAATGGGCATTTGCAGTGCTAGTTTTTGCCAGTATTTGTTCTTTAATAATTGGTCAAATTTATTCAGTCATTCTTAATGTAACCAGTTCACATGCCAACATTTACTTGCGGAGCCAAAATCCAGGTTTGCTGTTACTTCAAATAAGACATTAAGGAAAACTTTAAATGACATGAACTGTCAAGTGAATAGAAGACGTGGACCAAATTTCAACTCATTAGGACGCCAGTTAGTCGGTTAAGTGATTTCATAAAGGTGGAAAACAGACAGATGAACGGAAAGTTGTTCGCCAACAGTTATTCCCATAAGTCAATTACTTGCTTAACCTAACCTAACTTATGCGGTCAACTGTCAGCAAGCGAATGGGCGTATTGACGCAGGGCGTAATGACGTAGGTCGTATTCGCACAGGGTGTACTGACGTCTGGTCGTAATGACGTCAGGGCTTAATGACGTAGATCGTATTGACGCTAGGGCATACTGACGTCTGGTCGTATTGACGCCAAGGCGTAATGACGCGGGTCATACTGACATCAGGGCGTAATGGCGGCAGGTCGCACTGACGCCAGGGCGTATTGTCGACAGGTCGTATTGCAGCAGGGCGTACTGGCGTCAGGGCGTAATGACGCAGGGCGTTACGACGCCAGGTCGTTCAAGTCTCACAAGTCCTGCCTTAGTCGCGCAAGTCCATCCGTGGTCGTTCAAGTCGCGCCGAAGTCGTTCAGGTCTCGCAGAAGTCGTTGAAGTCCCGCCGAAGTCGCGCAAGTCCAGTCGTAGTCGTGCAAGTCTCACAGAAGAAAATTGAAGTCTGGAGTAAAGTTTCTGTAAGTGTGAGCGACTACAGCCTCGTTAAAATTTCAGTGACTCATTGACGTCAATGAGACCAGTCTGACTTCACAGATATCATTGAGACCACAGTAATTGGAACTTCCAATGGACTGAATGGGGGCTTAATTGAGTGGGACTTCCAGGACTTTCTGACTTCGCAGCCTGCTAAAGAAGTACATGTAGAACAAGGCACTTCCTCAACTTAAGTTATGGAACCCTTGAAGTCATGATTGAAGTAGAAGTGAAGTAGGTTAATTGTTAGTGAAATCTAAAGTCAGACTGAAGTCCTTGAAGTCCGGCAAAATTTCTGAAGTCCTCAGACAGTTGTACTCAATTTTTCAAAGTTGGGAACATTGTGTCTCACCTACATGGTACATTCATACTTAACGTTAAATCGGATGACTATGAGCCACTCAAATGGCAGTGAAATTTCGTTAACATGGGAGCCTATGAGAGCTAGGAATTGCGTCAAAATTTAACGCTCCTATGTCCACTAGTACCGGATAGCCGAGTGGTTATGGTGTCTGCCTACCAAGTTGGAAAACCTAGGATCGAAACCCACTGAAGTAAGGCTTTAATTTGAAAATAAATATTTCTGTGCTGCAATTTACTATTGGTTGATGCATTACAAGGTGGTTTAGTAGTTGTGACGCTTGGTGGATCTCTTAAGTGTCTCATGTGACGTCAGTGAGACTATTAATTAGTTTTGCAATTTTTAGAAAAAAAGGCACTAATTCTGCAGAATCCGTTTTGCAGAGAACATTTTACAGATAGTCAGCGTAAACAAACAGAAAAAGTCACAGTAATTCAGAAGACTACTTTCTGTAGTACAGGGTGTGGTCAAAGAGTTCTACAGATATCGTACGGTACTGCAGCACACTAGCATAATCTATATTGCGGAAAAAGTCACAGCAATTCTGCAACCTTTTTTAAGCATATATCCTGCAGAATGCTGTGAACAATTTTTTGTTTGGGAAGGCTTAAGGCAGGTTTCGTGTCAGTCTTTCGAGTTTTTCTGTCATGTATATCGACTTCTTGGCAAATCGAAATTCGAGTGCCTTCATATTGTCTTCAGGGTTCAGCTTCCTTCGGTGATTCAGTTGAAGTTTCAGTGGGGATGCATTGCATACACGAAACGTATTGATTGATAGAGGTTGCGTGGTCTAGGCCATATTTATTTCCTTGAATTTCCACCAGTGTATCTTTTCTGCAGCGCACACGATCGCCATTATTGTTTACCCACCTGTAAGCTCGAGTCAGTCGATTAGACACATGCAAAAATGAAATTACATCTATTATGTTCTGTTGCGTTGTATGCCAATTATGTTTACTATTGCCATATATCCTTCTAAATCATGTATAATAAGCCAACTAGACGGGCAATTGAAGTTTGGTCTATTTAAGTAGGCTTACATGTATGTGTTGAAGTGTAAAGTACAGTACTTGAAAGTTGACATTTTAGGGCACTTTCAAAATGAAACTCGAGTCCAAGGGTTTTGGCTGAATCCATGATTGGGGTTTTCAGAACTGTTAGGTTTTGTAGGTCACACTTTGTCCATCTTGCAATAATTGAATTGTTTGGGATTTGCATAAGTTCCCTGAAAAACGATTGGACATGTGTCTGTTAATTCTTTGGAAACGATGCTTCCTAGATAATTGATATTACGACATGTTATAGTGGCACTTTCAACATTGGATCAAAACTGCCTCCTGTATACAGAAGTACCGTAAGTTCTTCAGGGAACCGTTCCATAAATTCTTAACGTACCGTATAGCAATATATTGGAAGTAGACTAGAAACGTTGACTGCTATAAAGATAACGTGGCTCATTTTATGCGACTATTTGCATAAAAGTAAAGTTCGTGGACTAAGAGAAACGATAAAACTTCCATTGCAGCTGATGGAAATTACAAATCTATACTGAAGGCATGATAAAAGGCAAGTCACAAGCATATAAGCTTGTTTCCTGCCCAGTAAAGTGTATAAAATTACTAAAACATAACGTAATAAAATGTGTGATAATGAATATATGCTCGCATGTGAAAGCCGCGTCCACGATAACATTCTCCGCAAATCATAAAATATTCCAATGTTTTTATTGTTAAATGCTCAATTTTGCGCCTATCTGTGACTGATTTATACTTGCGATTCTCGTTAAATGCTGTTAGAATCTGCAAAAATGTCCTGTCATTAATCTAACTGCCCCCTAAAACTCACCTTACGTCAACATGATACAGGGTGATCATAAAGCCCTACCTTCATTTACAAAACTTCTCAAACATGTCATAGCATTATAACTTCCGCTCTTTCACTCAAACTTTCTTGACGCAATATCATCAGTACATGTGTTAAGTCACCTTATTTAAACTACGTTTGTTTGTGCATGGACTGTGCAATAGATGACGACAATCCTCGGTGTCTGTATAAAATTTCTTCACCATGTATACCAGTAAATGTCGCTTGATAGCGGGAGCAAACCCTTACTTCTTATTGATTTCCTGTTTTATTTGTTGGTCTATACAACGTTGGGGGACTTGAATGAAGACTTGTATTAAAGATTGATGAAAATGTGTCCACTACGATTGTTGGTTGCAAGCGAGCTTGTACGTACGAGTAAACGTGTACACTGGGAAATAAGACGCAAATGGATGTTTGATTCATTTATAATTTTTATGGAAGAACCAAGGATATTCTGTGCATGTCATGGATAAAGGTGCAGGTTTTCGTCATTTGATCCTTGCTGTCTAAACTAACACGTGTCTTAAAGATTAGTGCGTGTGTAGTATACATGTATATTCAGTGCATGGGGAGATGTTCACATTTAATTTAGTTTGGAAGGAATGATTTGGGGGCCAAGTTCAGTTTCAAATATGTAGCTTCTTAAATATATTACATATAGGCTATATTTTTACATTTTATCATTTTTTCGAGTTTATTTTACTGATATAGTTTAGAATATCCCCGAATTATTGAGGTTTAATATTCGTTGATTGATAAATAGATGGTTTAGCAGAAAATATTAGTTCCAAACTGTAAAGTGTGTCATAATGTAAATGGCATTTGGATGCGAGTTTTCTGTATAATTTTTATTAAGGAGAAAATACCCGAGAAGAATGTCTCCATTAGTAGTTCAAATGCTTTTAAGTTGCATTTTTAAAAGTAAATGTCGTAAAGTCGTGAGCCTTTTTTTCAAAGCACTCGACTGCATCAAACGTAATTAGAGAGCTAATCTTATATTCATGGTTACTTTTAACATTTCTAGCAGGCTTAAACACAGGATATTGTGTGTGGTCTTGTTTCATGAATATTTCATGAAATTTTCCAAAAAGGAGATACTACAGTAGCTATTAAAGTTAAACCCATAGGCTACACTCTCAAACGCAATAGTTTAGTAAATTATCTTCAAGAATGAGCGCAGTTTTCAATTTCGCTGGCAAAATGAATCATCCAGCAACAAAATTTGGCTGTTTCTTGAATATTTCATGTGAATGCCTTTCGACATAAAATTGAATGGACCCCTTTATGGACGTAGTTTCAGTGGTGTTCGGTCTGCACTCTTTCGTTCTGTAACCATCATATTCATGAGGAATTGAATGGAGAATCCACTTTTTCTTAAATTGACGTGATATAGCATACGTCACTGCACTAACGGTCAAGGTAACTTAACTTCTCAAGGGAATTCGTCACAATTTTTTACGTGTGAAATTTATCTCCTTTCGAATTTTTCAATGTCCCCTGGCTATAAGCCTCTTTTTATCGCAGAGCCTTTGAATGGTAATTATAACCCTACATAGCCCCAGGAAACGTGTTTACTAGGCCTACTTCCTAATTGCTTATCTTAATTCCATACCATTTTATTCCAAAAAACTAAGGTTGTTCTTTGATGGCCGTATATGTGCAATCAAGTTGCATATTTAATATTGACAGTGAAAAGTGAACTAAAATACACATGTACTCAAGATCTGCCTTTTACTGTACAGTTGCTTACATGCGTCATTCATTAGGTATATTAATGGGATGTCCAGAATTTTAGTGGGAACCCTGCGCACGCTCGTAGCACCATCTAAACTTGCAGTTAATTGGACTTGTTTAAACAATTTAGGACCTATATGATAGTACGTTTGACATTAGAAAAGTACAAATCATTACCTATAGAACGTAATTAAGTTTGCATTTGTCATATATTGACTGATGATACAAGCACATGCAGGGAATGCAAGTTTCATCTGGAGGGTAAACTACATGTAATATGCGTGAAATTTCCAATATTTTCTTAACTAATAATGAATCTTTCCATGACAAATTTTATGCTATGTTGTTAAAAGGCGAGCTTTTTGTGCACACATTGCATTTAAATGCGTGGTTTCCAATTTGTGGTTAACATTTCAACACAATGGAATTTGCTAGAGAATTTCTAGCCTGGAAATGTTGAACGAAAACCTGTCTAGACATGGCGTGAACATCATTTGAAAGCGTTTCAAATATCCAACAATGTACATGTAACTAAATTCATACTGCGCTGTCTCGATGGTAAATTGGAACTAGGTTTGACTTTTCTGTAACTCTTTGTCAGAAAACCCATAGCCTACAGTATATTCGCAAGAATCGATCTTTTACTATGCTGCGCATTATACGCTGTGTTGAGATTTATTTCCGAAATCTGGTTGGCAATTGAAGCGTAGACGCTTAATTGCGAACCAGGATTATCTCAAATTGAAAGCGATGACTAAATTGCGAACGTTTCGAATTATGCTCATCATTAATATTACATGTTGCTATGAGCCGTTCTGCGGTCGATAGGTCAGTGATATTCCAAAAAATAAAGTTCCATCTTAGGTTTCACTGTTAAAGATATTTGGATGTGCAGGTCTATTTGTTAAAGAAATCATTTTTAAAGCTCATATTTACTGTATAATGACTATCGCCCAAACTGTGCAAATTAGATTTTATTGACCTGCATTTTATTTATGACATATCCAACGAATTACGGTTTTCTTTCATTTTCAACATGCACACGTTTCGCATCGACCATCTATGAAGGATTTTTTATATCATGATATGCAACGTATTCAACAAATTCAATTGCATTGTTGTGCCTTCGGAAATATTCCACACAATAAGCGTGCATCATATATGGCTTTTTGGAGAGGCTGGTGTTTGCTAATCTTCTCATAAACGCATTCTGCTCACGTTCAAAGAAATGGTAGAGATTGAGTTTTTTTCACTCTATTGGATTTCGGAAGAGCTTATGCAGTTGTATAGACCTTGATCATGCGCCTCTTTGCACATCAGTACATTAAGGGTCTTCAGCGTTTATTGGGAAGCAAAAACATATTCGGTAGGTTGCAATACTGTATTATGGATCACTCCTATGCGTGCTAACATATACCGGTAGGGCAATGTGCTACATGTACTCTCTTATGGCGTCATGTCTTACTATATCAATCACGCCAGTGAACATTCTGAGACATGCGACTGAAATGACAGCATCCTTGAATTTGATCTTGAAAATATCCTTCGTATTTTAAACATCTAAATATTTACATATTTTTCTTTTAAAATGACGCGTTTCTGTTTTCCTTTACGTGATCAGTTGACGCAGATTCTGATGAAGGTTTCAGTGACTTCGGCGAAATAATGAGGCAATATGTTGACCTGCAAAATTTATCCTGATAGGCCTATACATGTTCGATTGAAATAAAATTATCTTCAAATTTATGAAAGGCGGTCGACTATAAGGAAGTGAACAAAGTTGCTAAATCACCTCAGCCTTTAATCGATTTTCCAATGAAATCGAATGATTGCCCATATCTGGGCATCGCTTAATTGTAAATATATTTGAAGAACATCAAAAGTAATGTTTTTGCGAAATTATAATTGCATGTACACTGTATTCTTCATTTTGTTAACTGCCAAAATGTTGTTAAGTGGTTGTCTTGATTGGAGACATTGTTTTACAACTGTAAATTGAGCAAGTGATTGGCATTTTATTCATGTACCATCTCAAAAAAACGCAGTTGATGTTTTTTTGCAATAGAACGCCATCTTATACATATACAGTACATGGGATCTCACGTTTTACTGTTGTTTCATTGGTTGTTTTTGCATAAACGAGCATTGCTTCATTTTAAACCAATGGCATGGTTTGGAATTCGTGTATATGTTATACACGTAAATGGCGGATGGAAAGGAAAACATGGTACAGTGTACATACAACTTGCGCTTTAAACTACAATTGTGCCCAACAGGTGTTCGAAGTTAATTGTGTATGTTGTTACCCAGCTAGTCGTCTTGCTACGTCACTGTAACTAATTATGTTGAACTACGGCTAGTCAGTATTTATGAAGAAAATCATTATGAAGTGCTGCTACTTTATACTCGCTATTGCCAATAAAAAATGGTTCCAGATGCAGGGAATGTACTGTACATGTACGTTGCCTTATCCGAGACCCGTCTGCTGCTTCGCTTTTTTTACTGCCTGTAATCTAATCTTTCAGACTGAGACTATCTTTAATTTAATGCCTGGATTTGAGTTACTTTTTGCAGGCATTTAAGAAATTGTTTCACGGCACGCGTGCAAGGGAGTGTGATGGAGTTTCACTTCTTTGAGATCAATCGATTTTTCTTTCCGTTGTTGTTCAGAGCCATGAAATCTGCCTCTTGTTTAACCTCCTTTTTTGCATTGGAAGAAACGCCGCCAATTTCATTACCAAAATCTTTTCGTGATCAGTGAAGTTTATAAATGGTGCAAACGTTGCCAAATGGGAGTTTAGGAGCGTGCATTAATCATTTACGACCGGTTGAATCGATCTCCAAATTTGTTTATTTAGTGGTTACTGGTTTGAGTAGAAGGTGTTGATGGTTGATTTCCTGTGCAATTGCTGGCTAAAATCAGTTTTTCTGTTTGATGAACAACAGTTTTTAAGATTTCGTAGAACTCATTGATCTGCTGTGTGGCGAAAATTAGACTATTTTACTGCATTTGTAGCCATACAGGTTCTGCTGGGGAAATTACATGACTGGTATTTTTGAGCATTAGTGGAATGATGAACGGTTAACCTAATCATGCAGTATCAATGTTTTGGCTCATTCTCGTGTACCTCTTTCATCAGCATGGAAATGTTTTTGAAGAATTTAAAATTTTAAATCAGTTTTATATCACTCATGAAGGAGGTCGAGAAGGGGTAACTTTGTATGACTAGGCTTTTATGCTACATCTAGCCTGTCCAATATAACCTGAAGAATGGAATCACGGTTACATTTCTTGACGAAAAAAAATTCGAATCAGTGTTTATCAATTGTACAAGCAGTTGGAATATTTATCTTTAAGTATAGCGTGCTAAATGTTATTAAGTGGTTGGTGCTATATAGTGTAGTTTATTTAGAGTAATTTTGTACCATTCATATTGCGTTTCTCGAGGGCGGTTACACATTAAATTTAATTTAATTTTTAGAATGAAGCCTAACGTTATTTGTGAAATTAATTTTAAAAGAAGTATAATTAGCAGAGGTTACAAGCAGTTAGATTCACCAATTATTTTAAAATATAATTGCCGAGGTTGAGTTTGACCGGATTTTTCCGAGTTTGAATTCTGCCACTCATCGTGTGATCTTTGATTCGTTGAAGAGTCACGTGTCGATGCACGAAAAGGTTTCGCACGTGGCAACAGTAGAACATGAACGTAGAACGTACTATCCATTGCTAAAAACTCAGTTGTGTTTTTCAAGATATGGTGAAAATTTCCAGCCACTTGTCAACTTTACAGTTGTATCTCAAGTAAAACAACCATCAGCAGGAAATTCACCTTGAGAATTGTTATATTGGATTATTGGTAGTTCAAAAAATAGAACTTTAAATTGTATTTTTGGCGTTTTTCATTGCCTAGCTAGATGGGTCCAACTCCTAGTCATTTATGGATGGCCAATTTGTTTGCTTTCTCACCACCTTTTATGCAATTGCATGTTTAGCTGCGTAGGCAGAACTTGACTATCTATGAAAATGCGAACAGAACGTGTTTACAGTCACACCTCAATTTCCAAGTCGTCGAATAAATAGGCTGTCCAATTTGTATCCCCGAAATTCGAAGCGTAAAAACTGGCGTCTTGTCATCCTGTTCCAAAGTTCCTATTTCCTAACTTCTGTTTAGTTTAATGTGCGATTTTTGTGAAGTGGTACGTAGGAGGGGAGTTTCAGAAGGCTTTTATTAAATAGAGATAACCAAACCCAGAACTTCAGCAATAGCGTAGGCGCTTGCTGCTGAAGGAATTGAGCAGATTTGGTGCGAAGTCTTGCCCTCTGGAGATTCCGGTTCTTCTGACGTCATTAGATATGAAATTCGTTTTTTTTTTATGTTTGGATTGTGATGTTGTCAATGGTAACACTCCATCACCGGTCCAACCTTCCAGCTATAAACATGCAATTTAATGATGCGCGAGATGGTGACAACCCTGACTTTCAAGGTGTTCACTGTAGACTTATTGAAATGTAGATGTCGTAAAAAATCGTATTACCCAAATCGTAAACTCGCCAACGAATTCCTTGCCACGGAGATGTTTCGTTTCACGAACGGTCCGCACACTTCAGTAAAGCTATGTAAACACGCACGGTTTGTTTGTTTTCAAACTTATCAAAACCTATGCATGTATATTTGAGTAATAGAAACCGCCTGCTGCTGTCGAGATAAATTGCAATCAGATGATTTAGAATAGACTTTACTCCGAACGTGCATTTTATAAGCCACGAGGCTTGTTTACACTGCATTTGGATAGTAGCTAGCGTTTTGGGGTGCAGTTTTTCTATTCTCCGAAAACCCTCTGGCAATGAAAAATGTCACCAAAGATGTTGAACCTTTCCTTGTAGTATATTCATTCAAATTTCGAGGAAAATGAGAAATTTTGATCTCCAATAGGCTCCAAATAGTCTTCAATGTCTTTGTGATTTAGTCATTCGTTATTGATAATTACGATTTTTGCTCGTTTACATGGAGCTTTACCACGTTAAACTGTCAAGGGGTTTCCAGCTAATGGATTTAATTGATCTAACACTGTGCCGTAATACCCGTCCTTTTATAAAGCAAAAATCGATACGCAGATTTAAATATGATAATGTTAGGATATTCCCATACGCTTTAAAATCGAGATTGTCTGTTTGAAATGTTGTTGCAGTGGATTTCGCTCAAAAATCGATGGAGGATCATATTGGCATTAAATACGGGCGTATATTGAATTGAAGGCAAAAGTGAGTTTTTCCTGGGCTGGAAATACGCCGGAATTCAAAGTGGCAAATAATGCATGAATCCTGACGGAATTGAATGAAAATTGCCACGCATTCTGGGATTCTTTGCATGCCATTATATCAAACTGAATATTTTAGCATATGAGAAACTCGAGAAGACTGCCAACAAACCGTCCTACATTCGCTAATTTTATTCATATGCTGTTTTCCTAAGGATGTTACGTAATGGCGACGTTATTAAAATTTATTTACATCTTAGGTGTAACCATGCAAATGGTTTATGGTCTAGGCCTACATGAATAGCATACATATTCATCTTAATTGACGTTGCTAATTTCTTCGAAAAAATATCCAAAATTTTGTATCGTGAATTTAAATATGCCATCGCGGTTTTAAACCTTCTGAGTGTAAGGTTTCATCCTCGATATACAATGTACAGTACTTTACACTACAGCAAATTCTGTCGCACGGAAGTTGGTTTTTCACAACATTTCGATTAAAAGTGCAGGCCACACTTGTTTGCTTTTCTACGACTTTTACTGTTAACAGATTTTACCATCTGTGGATTTCTCAAGGGTTTGGTTGTTAGCCTTATTGACCCACTTGATAATTTCGTCAGTATACTGTATACTATATGGTATGCTTGCCCATGGAGAGATGTGGAGAGTGATAACCCCCTTAGTATGGCTATATGACCCGAACTCCTCAATAGAGGGGGTTTGCTCTGGTCAAGGTTTCTTGAGTATGCCATGTTTCTAATTTCATTTCGAGTTTATAGAGGAGCTGAATTATTCCCAGGGGCCACAGGATCGCCACATGAGCTGGCTGACATCATTTTCTCAATGCGGCAATCACGAATGGTAGAATAGTGGATCGACGCCATCATTTACATGTAGCTATAAATGATGGGCCCATCTTAAGATACACATAAGATGGCAGGCTAAACATTTTCAAACAGCACGATTGTAGAACCCATTGCGCTTATTGCATAGCGGAACTCGGCATGACGACCGAAACTGTTGGCTTTTATCTGTAGACCTTGTTGTTGACGTCTAAATTATAAAAGACTGCGACCTTCATGCCCATGGGTGGCATATGCCTCTTAAGCAGTGGCCTGGACTTCGTAAAGAAACACATGAAACAGGCATGAATGGGAAATTGCACTAGAATCGACATTTTATTTACTACCATTATATGCAGACTTAAATTTCACTTTAAATAAGCTTAAAAAAGCCATGCATGCAAACGAGTTTGTCTTATCTAAAGTTGAATTTATGATTTGGTTTGAGAAACTGCAAGGGGGTGGTTTAATCGAAGACAAAAAAAACCAACACTTTTATCAAAGTCAAAATATCATGTGCACACCTTAAACAGACTTTTAACCGACTTCAATTGATACAAACACGTGCTTTCAAGTTTTTCTTTGTTTATGTGGTAACAAACTAAATGCAGCGGATCTCCACATTGTCTTCAAATTTGCTAACAATGGGGCAACGTATGTTTTCCAAATGGCTGTCATTTTGCTGTAGTGTGCTCATACAAGGCCTACTTGGTGCATTTTTGGTAGGTTACCAACTGATTCTAACAAATGTTCTGCATTGTTTGCATAATTTTGCTGTATCTGGTTTTAGTAAAGGTCCGTGCATCTTTTTAAAGAAGCGAGGTATTTGTATTTGTAGGGTCATGTAAGCTTATACGTAACCCACTGGTCGGGATTGACGTAGATTTCATGTAAGTGCAGTTAATATGTTGCATATAAACGTAGTATTTGCCATAATCCTCGAAGGTGTTTTTTTTCTTTTCCTCGCTGATATTGTAATCAATATAAACTTTTAAAACTGAGGTTAGTTGTAGTGATCGATTTGCCAGTGTATTAGTCGATGGCATTTAAAAGTTCAGCTTTCGATTTTCCCTCCCGTTTGGAAAACGGGCTGACTTTAGCTCGAATGTAGGTTACGCTTGCTGGAAATCCATTTCACCTTTAGCTGAAAATTTATTCGATTAAAGTGAGTACAAAATGGGAGAGAGTGCGATGTTTTACGCCCTCGCAACGCCCAAGCTAACGGCCTGTTATTCCCACTAAATCTCCATACGTCTGCTTGAATTTCCTAATGGTTGCTTCGGGAACTGCCGCAATTCCCTCAGTTCTTCAATTCTTCGTAGACCTGAACGTTGAAATGACATCACTTCAGTACGTGTTAAAAAGCTTCTCTATTCTTCCTACCGAAAAGCATCGATGCTTTCGTAGAAACCCAGTGCAGCCCCTCTAGCACGAAATTATCGATTAGGAGCACAAAAACGTTTACACTGAACGTCATTGCTCCGAGTTAATCAAAATTCATTAAAAATCCGATCCAATACACCATCGTTGGGTGTGGCGCTGCAATTGGATTGCTGTCTGGCTGCCCTGCCAATTAATTTTATTTACTAGCAATTAATATTCTGTAGTTTACAGTGGCTCATTAATTGGCCTCTTCTTCGATCATTTGGTAGTGAATATCGCAGTTAGGTGGACCGATCTTATGTACAGATGGTCGTAACGTTCGCCAATTAACTCGATATGGAGCATCAATTATTTCCCACTTTCATTCACTAAGACTATTAAACCAGTGGTGTATTTTTGTCATTTGTGATATTGAAGCTGTCGGGAATTTTGGAAGATGTTTCTTTTTTTAGGGGAGTGTAGGTCCATCGATTCCACGTACCTTGAATTTCCATTTTTTCTTAAATTTGCATATTCGTCATCATTCGGCTGTTATGGTGCATTATTATTTACATGTATTTACAAGCAAAGGTTTTTATAATGTACATGTACAGTATGTATACTACTACAAGTGCCTGTACATACATGTATTTACATGAGAGGGATGGTGCTAAACCTTTACTTTCATACTAAAATTGCGTGCAGTATATAATGTATGCAATATATGAGCGCTTAATTGATTATAAAGATTTTTTTGACCAAGCAAGTTCCTTCATCTCATGAAACTTAGCCTTTTTGCGTAAATAAGAAATTGTGGTTGATCTTTGAATGAACCGTATTTATAAACAGAAGAATTTAACGAGCTAGTTTGAACTGACGAAGATGAACTATGCCGGCATGATGCACTGCCATACAATGTTGGAGACATTGCACTTTAGGCCAGAACGTTTTTTTATGATCGATGACGACGTTTCTGCATAAGGACTGGAAATAGACCTTTGCCTGCAGGGGCCCTTCGTGGCGCAGAAATATCGATCATTTTCATAAATGTCGGAAACTTTGAATGTTTACGAGAATTGCAAGGGGTATGCTTTTTATGTTCGCTTATTAATGTGCCTGAATTCGTTCTGTAATTTCGCCTAAATTGAATATACTGTACGTTTGAGCTTGGGGTGCAGTTTGGGACTTATTTTGCGGAGTAACAATTTCAAATTTTGGATAGGCTACTGACTTTGGACATTGAACATAAGTCTACACGCTATGTGATGTCATGACCTCTCTTTCGTGGGAGTTCATATGAGCTTATGTCCAATTTTATCCGGTTGTCACCGACTTCACTGAGGTATAAAACAAATTTGATAGGCCTAGATGCGAATCATGTATGCACAGGACATCATTATCTTGAAGGGTTTGGGAGAAATGGTCGTGTTGAAACGATGCATAAGACAGACGCCTTTGTTGTCAAGCAATTAAATTTCCACTTAAGGGGGTTAAAGTGTACACGAACGAGTAGTAACCCTGAGGTTCAGCACTCGACATTGACCGAGATATCATAAATGCTAAAATGAGGGGTTCAAGTGGTATAAAAGCAACGAAATCCAAGCCTCACTCTCTTAGTTGCCTGCGATAGACTAAAATGTTGCTTTTTAATGCGTTAATTGATTGAAGTTAAGATAACATTGAATTAATTTTGTATATACTGTAACGTATATTTACTAACATGGTGCCGATTTCGTGGTACCTGTATGTAACTTACCAACTTGACATTGAGATATAAAAGCTTAAATCTGCTCTTAACTAATTTCTTTTTTTTTCTTGCAGGTAAGAACACTGGCGCATTTTTCCCTTGGGTAATATGGTGTAACAGTGCAAACGGCCTGTAGACTGTAGTAAGATAACAGTACGGTGTATGTATGGTCTTGCTTTTTACTAATGTATTCGTTTTTCAACTGAAGAAAACGTGGTTGATGTATTGGCGTGCAGTGGAATTGATGTCACCATGCCGCATTTTGAATTTAAATGTTATTTTTAGATTTATGGCCCAGAAATCGATTTAATTATAGCTTTGCATCTTGATCTTTATGCATTGCCACTGTGCAACGTAATTATTGATCAGGACAGCTGGCACTTTTTCCAACTGGCAATTCTACAGTGCAAAAGCGTTCGAATGCCAATTATTCAGCTATGCCAAAGTAATCACGTTACCAAAATGGGGCTCTGTTAATAAGTATCACTAATGTCTGCACTTTTTCGTTATGAAACCATCCTGGTGTCACATCGTATAACATTATCTCTAGCTTGCTTAAGTGCAACATTGAAATATGAGGAAACAATTCACCAAATTCGTGTTAAACTACGTGCATTTTCTCGTGACCTTAAAGCCATAGCAATATATTTTTTACAAGACCGCATCCACCCATTGCAGACGAGTGATAAATGACTATTGAGTTTCTTTTATCAATATTTGGCCTAGCTACAATGTACCAAGTGTTTTTACGATGGGACCAAACATGTGGAATCAGGAAATTGTTGATATTAAATAAATGGGGCTGCCTATCTTTGTATTGAAATGCTATCAGTGTTTTTTTTTAAAACTAATATCATTGTTTAAATTTGGCCTGTGCGCAATTCATGATCCTAGAGCTAAAAGTTCGCAGAATGATCAAATAGGGTTCCCCCAGGGACATTGAAAAAGTCTGAAATAGTCAGGGAATTTAGCATATCAATTGACATTTACATGTAGTGTATTTTCACATATACTTGTAGCAAGTTATTAGTTAACACAGATGTCAAGAGATTGCGTGCACACTAGTCAGCCATACATTGAAAATGGGGAACTGACTTAGAATAATATGAAATTGTCAATATCAAAACATCTAAATTTGATGTTTTCTTTTGAATACTATTTCTTTTGTAAACTATTTATAGGCATTAAGAGTTGAATTTGGTTTACCTTGCATTGACATATGTCATATTTTTGCATTTTCGGTTGTCAGGGTGCTCAGGAAAATTTGTTATAAAAACTAGATAACTCAAGGAAGTTGGTAATTTTATTGCCTTCCTTTGACATTGACAGCATTTCTTTGTTTTTGTTATCCAGTATACATTTCTTTTTTTTTAAATAATAGAACGAATGGTTTCAGCATTAGAAGAGTTCAATGTTTTGTTTTCATAAACGTATTATGTAACCACAATTTTTGTACTTGTAGTTTATCCCAGACTTTCGTGGGAATGAAACCAGTGAAATATTGCTCAGTGTATGCAGATGATTACACCTACTGTATTTAAATAAATGGGATGTACCGGTATATGGGCGCATTTTAAACATACGATAATACGTTTGATGATGAATTTATACAAACCAATGAGCTTCCCGATGTTCAATATTCTGATATTTACCAGAAATATTTGCTCAGCACTTATCTCACGTGTAAACGTGGCTCTTGTGGGTCCAAATTATACTTATGTTTAATAAGTTTAAACACTGTCCCCTATCGATGGAAGGGGGAGTACATTGCGAGTAACTGAAAATAATGGGGCGACGCACAAATGTTTTCATCGTAGGTGGCAGCACTGTTTCTTTCTTGATTGAAATTTACCTTCCATCTTTTTGGTTTACCACCACAGTGATTTCAAAAAACTACATATCGTAATTTGTGTTTATATGTCAGATTTCTCTTGATGTATGCATTGTAAGAGCGCGTACAAAATACAGGCACATTATCGTGCATATTTCAGAACCGTTACTGAAGTAACGCCATTTGCTTTTGTCTGATATCCCTTTATTTATTAATGCCATCGGTTGTTAGGTTTATTCCTACACAATGCATGGAAATTTAGTAGGCAATTCTTGGAAGCCTTCGAGGATCGTGATCATCTGTTCAAAATGTGCCCATTTTTCTTTCACGCTTAGACGTTTTTGCTTAAGGTCTGGGACTGGGATTTTTTTCTCTTGCCCATTTGCATTTTTCACACAATGGCAGCAGCAAAGTTGAGCCCTTCTTGGTCGACATTAATCAAATATTAACGTGCATGAAGAAAAAGTGCAGCTGGTGATCTGCAATGAAGAACGTGATGTGCTAAGTGAATTGTATGTGGGGCTAGTGAAACGCCTGCAGTTCAGACACTGATATTATTATTAGGTGCATGGCGTGCTTTTTTCCTTCACTAACATTGATCTTCATGTACATGT
>JAQGAF010001776.1:0-27723 GCA_034687865.1 Kryphioiulus occultus
GCATTACATTGCACCCAACAGAAACCAACAACACCTCATACGACAATCATTTTCCCACATCGAAACCAACATTCCCAACAATTCCCAACATTTTCCAACTTGCTGGAACCAACATTCACAAACACTGTGGAAGACATTAATAGCTTAAGTTAAATGCCTATTGTTTTCACATTCGAAAATATGTTCATTAATCTTGACCAGGAGTGTAACATAAATTGGCGTTCGCGTCCACTTTTAACGTGTAGCTTTTTTGAACGATTTCGATTCTTCGACAAAAGCCAAATATTTGATCTTCTCCGAAGGTCATACCTCGGAACACAACGTTGTTTTCTGCTACCTAAATGGTTTCGTTTTCGATTCAATCGTGAATTGTCCTATTGAGTGTAAGGTGGTAGCGAAACGGCGATTCTTTAATCTAAGTCGGTTTTATTCGATGCTAGAAAATGGTCCTCATCTCAAAGTCTGGCGTTAAAGTATTCGTCGCTTTTGACAAGTTTTCCTCGGCTGCTGCAAATGGCGTTCGAGACAAAGCTTTTCTGATGAAGTGCCTCCATTGTTTTTATTTTTTCGCGCGAGAACATTGAACAGCCACTATAGCCCGTTGTTGCGAAGTCACATTTTTATTGGTGATGAAAAATGATGCGGGAAATGTAGTTGAATAGATAGAGAAACGCCGTTGAGCGAGCGTGCAAACCATGAAATGTGCGAGGAGAAGTAGTACGCTCACCGTTGAAATAATATGGCGAAGAAGAAGAGAAAAAAAAGATGAAACGCCGAAAATATTATCGTTCCTAGCGACAAGGTTGTTTGTACAGTCTAAAGTCTGCTGCCACTTCGTGCTGTCGCGCACCTTCTTACGCCGCAATTACTCTTTCGTAAGGGAATATCAACGGTATACGTGCTGTGTCGTGTGTTTTCGTCTCCTCCTTTTTTCTTTCATTCTTGCTACAGGTTGGCCATGTGCATTTGCACGAAAGGCAAACCACAGGCTGAATATACCTAAAATAATCCAAAAACGTAATTTCTTTATTTAGCTGCCGCGACGCCAGGCAATCACTGCCAGCATCCGAGTTGTTAGAAGAAGCCCAATTCTGGATGCGCTTGATTCTAGATGCTAATTTTTTTTATTGCAACAGCTAATTTGGCTGTCTCTTTTTTTATTTTGTCCTAGCTACAGGTTTGCCTCGTATATTTGGGTAAAAGGCAAACCAACTGTTTAAAAATACCTGGTCGAAAATAACCCAAAAACGTAATTGATTTATTTAGCCGCCCCCACGCAAGGCAATCACTGCCAGCCCACGAGTAGTTAGGAGAAGCCAAAGCAAGGGTGCAGAGCTTGATTCAAAATGTTAATTTTTTATTAGAACAGCTAATCTTGCTGTCTCTTTTTGCTTGTGTCCTAGATTCAGGTTTCCCACGTGCATTTGCGTGAAAGGCAAACCAGCGGTTTCAAAATACCTAGTCAAAAATAACCCAAAAACGTAATTAATTTATTTAGCTGCCCCTACGAGTAGTTAGGAGAAGCCAAAGCAGAGCTTGATTCAAAATGCTAATTTTTTTATTAGAACAGCTAATTTTGCGGTTTCTTTTTTGCTGTCATCCTAGCTGTAGGTTTGTCATGTACATTTGTATGAAATGCAAACCACAGTCTAAATATACCTAGTCTAAAATAACCCAAAAACGTAATTTCTTTATTTTGCTTCCCCTCACGCCAGGCAATCACTGCCAGCATTGGAGTAGTTAGGAGAAGCCACCACAAGGGTGCAGAGCAAAATGCAAAATCAACCAAGGCAATTTTCATTTTTTTCTATATTGCGATTATTGAGGCGTATAGACCATTACAAAAAAACGCCATTGCTTCAGTTATCCTTTCATGCATTATTGGCTATTGATCTATTAAAACTGCATAAAGCGTGAAAAATTCAATTTGTACGATCAATTCAATTTGAATCAGTTTTGACATCAATATCGAATCATTTTGATATCAATGATACAGTATCTGAGCTGTAATGTCCATACACAGTTTATTAGGTGGCTAATACCTCGTCTGGGAAGACACCGACCAACTTTTATGGATATTTGGGTGATGCATTTCAGCAACTGAAGTATTTAAAACAAATCTCATATCATAACCAGTATCATCCAGTAATTGTTTTGGCGAATAATGCGTATTTTAGGCGAATGCTTTTTTGTGATTTGATTGCACTTATGTTCCTCTCGAATCAGTGTACAGTATACTGCTGTAGTTGATATTACCTCTGTTAACTTTTGCGAATTCTAAGTCGATTTTGTCCACATGACCAAATGATCGTGTGCAACAACTATCTTGGTATTCAGGTTGATTCGTATTGTGATCGATACGTTTAATTCTATTTGCGAAGGGCTCGCCACAAGGGCATTTTTCTTCCCTTTGCGGCGTGTCTGGCCAGGATCTAAGTGGATTCACTAGCTTTAATTAGAAACTTTTTTTAATTTGCTATCAACGTGACAATTGCTGCTCAGAGAACGAAATACGAGGTAATTGTTGTGTTCGGCATTATCAACCTTATTCGACGTTTTTAAATCCCCTCGTTTGGGAATTTGTCGCAATTTAAGAGCTCCGAAGAAGGATGGATACCAGAGATTTAATTAAGTCCACGGTGTTTTAAAACATTATTAGCTTTTTGCCGTTTTAGAAGTTAAAGAGACAGTTGTTCGTGCCAGTCCGATTGGTTTATGATCGGTCAGTTTTGAGTCCAGGGTTCATACCGTCAGGGAGAGTCAGGAAAATGAAATGTGGTCAGAGAAATGTGAACATGTTGCCCAAAAAGTCAGGGAATGTCAGGTGGAAGTCAGGGAAAACTTTAAAAAAATATCAATTTTGTTAATGGACATTTTATTTTTCAATTAATTTTTGTGAAAAACTACCCATAAACAACCTTTTAAAGAAACGAGCTATTATTCCATCGTAGAAATATGTTCAAATTGAGGGACAATTTCTTGGGTTGGTCAAGGAAACAGTTCGTCAAGTGTTCTTATGTTTTATTGCAAATTTCGGTGCCAAAGAAAAATATAACAGGTACTGTCTAAAATTCATCATTTAAGATCTGAATTTTCTAAAGAACTCGTATGTTTATATTAAATCTGTTATTTCTGGTCTAGTTTTTTTTAAACAAAACAGGGCCTACAGTATTCTCTTGAATATTAATATTTCTGAGAATGTCTTCAAAATTGCATTAGGACTACATTCTCTTAAATGTTTAAATTTGCAGGCATTGTTCTCGTGTTAATATTAATACACATATACCGGTATTCCACACTTTGTCCATTCAAATACATGTATCTGAAAATTTAAATTTTTTCACACGTACATGTACATATCTCTGATTTTTTACACAATTTTCATCTAATGTTTTTGAAACAAAATTGCATTTTCATTCAATATATATATTGAAGAGAACTAGACCATTAATAACATTTAAGGTAAGCATATGAAATTTTTAGAAAATATATTGTTCTCATGTTAATATTAATACCCATATACCTATATTCCACACTTTGTCCATTCAAATACATGTATCTGAAAATTTAAATTTGTAAAAAATTGTGTAAAAAATCAGGGATATGTGCGTGTATATGAAAAAATTTAAATTTTCAGATACATGTATTTGAATGGGCAAAGTGTGGAATACCGGTATATGGGTATTAATATTAACATGAGAACAATATACATGTATATATATTGATTTTTCTAAAAATTTCGTATGCTTACCTTAAATGTTATTTCTGGTCTAGTTATCTTAAACAGTCGTAATGCAATTTTGAAGACATTCTCAGAAATATTAATATTCAAGAGAATTGTAGGCTCTTTTTTGTTTAAAAAATTAGACCAAAAAGTACAGATTCAACAGCATAAATATTATTAGATGAAAATTGTTAAACAAATCAGAGATATTTACGAAAAAATCACAGCCAAAAAACATGCACAATGCCACGACCTTTTTTGGGAAAAAAGAAAATTTTTTGGCTGTGATTTTTTCGTAAATGTTCTGATTTACCAGTTTTTTTAATCAGAGATATGTATGTGAAAAAATTTAAAATTTTCAGATACATGTACTTGCATTGGCAAAGTATGGAAAATAAAGTTAATTTTACTTCCATGTGATATTTTTTATTTGGAAAGTCAGGGAAGTCGATTTGAAAATTTTTGTATGAACCCTGAAGTCGCACATTTACGAGCCAAATTGTGGTGTTGAATATTCATCTGTTCAGAGTAGGCTAGTAACACGGACATTTCGCTTCTTTCGGTCTACTTGTTTAGAATTGCTGATTTCTTAATTTAATGTGGTCACTGGTAGCGAAACATAGGAGATAGTAAGGTCGGTCCTCCGCTGCAGAAGAAGAAGAAGAAGATAATGCTTCTTCTTGTTGACAATTAGCCCATGCACACTCAACGACTCGCGTAATAATAACCTTAAATGTCAGGTTCATTCCCCGTACTTTCCTCAGCTCGATTATGACGCCAAAGGTGGGTCTTGTGGAAGAAATGAAGATAGGGCCATTAGACACACGCCCTACTCCCCTTCATCTTTAATTTATCGTAATCCTAAGACTCATTTTCATATGTTGGCGACGGTGGCTGATAATGACAAACTCGAATTAAAAATTGTCGTTTAATAAGGGTCCGGGTTTCTCGCTGATAACGCACTCGTTGAATTCACACTCTCCTCCTTGTTTAATTTTTGCTCGGAGCAATTAGTAACGCGATTATTATCGCTTACAACGCCGCCTATCGGTATGCTTGCTCGGGCATAGTTTCTGTAATGTGGCTCCGATGACTTCCTTAGTACTTGGTATATTGGTCCAGGTGACCATGGCGCCTCTGGTGGTCATTTGAAGGGTAACCAACTGATTGTTAGTAAACACGGTTCACTATACTGCAGTGCTGAGAGAGTGGATACAAATGGGGAATTTGGATACATTTTTGTTTTGTTGGATACAAAATAACTATTTTGGGGCAAAGTGGATGCAAATGATTTTTGTGTTATGACCATAAAACCTTACACGGCCTTAATTCAAACAACATTCACCAGAATAATAGAGCACAATTATCTCGTTTCACCATGTAAGAACACTTAAGGTTAAAATTTAGAGAGTTTTCGTATCATACCCAAGTAAAAATATCAATTGGTTAAATTAATTGATATCAATTGGTTAAATGGAAATGTAAATCTGAATTGTTTAACAATTCGATCAATAGGTTTAATGACAGCAAATGGTATTAATTGTACATTTTATATCAATTGTTATTTATCATTGTTATTGTTTAGTTGTTATTAATTGGTGTCAAATGTTACCATTACCTTTTCTGACCCATAGTTACTAACTTGTAACTCGTAGTATTTCTGAAATTCATTTTGAAATAGACCTACAGTTCCATCCTATATGAAAATATTTTCCTCATAAACATACAATAAAACCAATTAATATCAATTTCACCAAATGTTTCTAATTTCTTTAATTATTAGTAAAGTTTCATGATGAAATCAAAAACATTTGATGTCAATTCTTGTCGATTCTTAACCGTGTCAATGGTAACTGATTGATATTTCGTGATAGCAATATGGCCAATAGCTATCAATGGCTCGTGAAATCATACCCATCAATTGAATTTGGACGCATGTCATTTAATAACATTTCAAATAATTCAAAACAATAATATTAATTTCCAGACAATTGGCAATCTGAATTGTTTTCTAATGATATTTTTACTTGGGTAGTAATATCATCATCATAGTGATGTCAGTATCCATACTGATTTTTATATACTGACATCAGTAGTGACTTCCTATACATGTGAACCCACAGAATTGCTATAACTACAACGATTAAAATGTTATTTGGGGTATAAGGTCTAAGTTCACCTGGTATACAGTACACTGTATATTCAGTCTATTTATATGCCAGTCCTAGTTTTGCATTTCGACTGGTCAATCTTTCGTGGATTCAGAGGATTTAGTGGACTCTCTTGTGGCTCAATATGTCCGAGAGTATTTAGAGTCAGAATCCTTGGGCACGTCAATCCTTTTGGGAAGTGGCAACTAAGCTCAAGTTCAGCTTTAAAGTATTGATATTCGAGAGGTTTGACCGATTTCAAGTAAATCCAGCTTTTCCCAGTGGACGAATTCATCTCTGACGTGTGTAAATTCCCAGGATGCCATTCTGCCAATAGAGCTGATATATTGTATAGCATAAAAGGTCCAATCGCTTCAAATTGACCACTTTTGAAAATAATGTATAACGAGTTCTGAGTCATCTTTGAGTCGAAGATTTCGAATGGCTTAGATAATCTAAGAACCTAATATACAAAACACAGTAACATTGTAATATAACAGATTAATTTGTAACTCTGTGGTTCAACTTGTTATATAACACCATATGCTGTACATTGTGAAAAGCTGGGCTTACTAAGCTTATAAAATAAAACGTTATATGGTAAAGTTAAACAATTCGATTCAAAATGAGAAGGAAAAGTGTTATATAACATGATGTTACGTACTATGTGCCTCGTGACATACCAGGTTATATGTTATACATTATGTGACGGTAAGGATCAAAGGACTGTAAAACTGTTGGATAACATGTTTTATTTCATCCAACTTGTCAACTTGTTATAAAACTTACTTCAATGCGTGGGTATGATACTGAGGTGGGTTAAATACTGAGATGTTTTAAATTGCATTTTTCTTCTCATTTTCAAATAAGTTGTATAACGTTTTTACATAAATTACTGTTATAAAAATGGTACCACCCAAAACAAATTATGTATGACGTCATATGTCAAATTGCTCAAAAACTAATTTGTTATTTTACAATGTTTTGTTATAAAGTGTATATCCAGTTTTGTAACGTCCTTTAATCTTTGTCGACACACAGCAAAAAATGTTACATAACACATTGTAAGATACCATTTTCTTCTCATTTTCAGTGTAGATACACTAGTCAGCTTATTATAAAACTCCTCATTACGTGGGTCTGATAATGAGGTTGGGTTAAATACTGATATGTTTTAAATATCATTTTTTCTTCTCATTTTCAAATAAGTTTTTACATAAAATTACTTTTCGAAAAATTGTACCACCCAATACAAGTTAAATATGACGTCATATGACAAGTTGCGTAACAAAGTTCAAAACTAATTTGTTACAATATAATGTTTTGTTATAAAGCGTATATCCAGTTTTATAACGTCTTTTTAATCTTTGCCGACACACAGCAAAAAATGTTACATAACATAGTGTAAAATAACGTTTTTCTTCTCATTTTCAAACAAGTTGTATAACTTTACTATTTAACGTGTTATTATATAAGTTTAGTAAGCTTAGCATTTCACATTGTATGGCGTTATATAACAAGTTGTCCAACAGAGTTACAAATTAATTTGTCATATTACAATGTTACTGTGCTTTGTATAGTAGGTTCTTAGATTATCTGAGAAAATTTTTTATGTGGTGTAAACGCTTAAAACGCACCTTAAGAACATTTTACCTACTAAAGTTCGTTCTAAGCTAATCAGTAAAACTCTTACTGCTTTTCAATAATATTTAAATATGAATACCTTATGAAAAATCTTAAAATTCACGTTGAAGTAAATGATGCAATCCATCTTGTCTTGTCATTGGAATCCAGAAGAAAATCATACTTAGGAAATATAAATTCCAGGTATTTCGGCCTTCTGAAGAAACAAAAAAAATCATGTTAATACACGTACAAGCGTATATCCTCACAGTTTTAAATTAACTACATGTATTCTTTCTGAAACAAAATGTCACGTTTTAATTTCTAGAGTTGCCAGGATGTAATTTGGGAAACGACAGAAAGACCTTGGAAATGGTTCAGGATCGTGCCCAAACTACCTTGGCTCAATACGAAGCCCAAAATGGCAGCCAACAATGCCAGTATCCTAATAAATTTGGTAGAGTGTTGCTTATTCTTCCAGTTTTGAAAAGTATTTCACCGTGGATGGTTGAGCAAACGTTCTTCAAGAGAAATTCAATTTCAAGCAGCAATCTTCCTTGAGGGATTTCAATCCAACTTATAACGCAATTTCATCTAAAAGTGATTTTGCTTGGCAAAATGAACATTTATACAGGATTATGCGTAAGTCTTCTGTAAGGCTGAAGAAGCAGAGAAAGGAAAAATAAACTATAACATAGAAGTGTATTTCTGCTAACATTCTACACAACGACAAATGTCTCTTTTTGAAAGATAAACTGATCTATTTTGAATTATGACATTTCAATAAATATCTTAAACCAAACTTTGTAACTCAATTTCCCTGACTTTCCCTGACCAAATCTGCTTAATTTCCCAGACTTATCAAAAAAATGTCACGTGTAATTAAAACTAACTTTTATCTGCAACACTACAATTAACTGTTTTTTTATATTTTCTGCCAAATCTTAAAATGAGTTTCCCTGACTTTACCAGGTTTTCCAGACACTCTTTGGACTCAATTTCCCTGACTTTCCCTGACCAAATCTGGTTAATTTCCCAGACTTATCAAAAAATGTCACGTGTAATTAAAATTAACTTCTATCTGCAACACTACAATTAACTGTTTTTTTATATTTTCTGCCAAATCTTAAAATGAGTTTCCCTGACTTTTCCAGGTTTTCCAGACACTCTTTGGAAAATTTCAATGCAATTTCAAGAAAAGTTTTACAGATTTGAGCCAAGCAAATGTACCGTATGGCGGAAATTTTAGAAATTATAGATCTGATCACGAAATGATGGTATTAGCCCACAATTTTGTAAGAAGAAATTAATAATATTTTTAACATTTTTTAAAAACTACAAGAAATATTGGATTTTTAGTTTATTAATATTAATAACGTGGCGAACACTAGTGGTTGAAACCACTAGATCTCAAACACTATTTTTGAGGACATCTTTAAAATAATAAAAAGTTATTCATAAATGATGAAAACGCCGTAGGAGAATTTTTTTAAACAAAAATAATGCATTTTAGGTGAATTTTTCTTAAGAAAAATTACTGATAACTAAAACACCGTAGGCGAAATTTTTAGATAAAAAGAAGAACACAAAAACAGCTTTTCTAATGCTTTTAACGAGAAATTTATACCAATCAAAATAATTGTGACAACAAATTTCCAGACATGATGAATTTCGCTGACTTAATGGTAAAACAATGTCAACATTTCCCTGACTTCCCCTGACGGTATGAACCCTGTAAACAAAAATATGGGAAAATATCACCAGTAGAACATGTATGATTGTCAGAAAATGTTATCAATTTAATTCAGGTTTTTTATCAGAACATTTTGTTGTTAAGTATCTAATTTTTCACAGAATATGTACAGATTACAGATGGTAATAACATCACTTGAAACCACTTCAGCTAAATTTGTACATAATTTCAAGTATACGTAAATGTTATACATGAAACAGCGTGTTGATATACACTATAGGAATGTTTGCCACTGTGTAAAAATTAGCGATTGTGCAATTATACGATGAAAACGTACAGTTTTAATTGCGATAAGCTCGGAAAATTTTGTTATAGGAGAGATTTTTCAATAAATTTTAATTTTCCGATAAATTTTAATTTTCCAATTTTAGGCAAGAGTTAATCCGTGCGTTATTATTAACCAGCGTTTGTAATTTTCATGATTAACAATATGCAGCAATAAATATATTTCCAAACATTGTCAATTAAATGCGAAATAAAGTTTTAGTGCACCTGAATTCGTTTCGAAAAAATATTTCTCAAATTTTGGAAATAAACTGCGAACATTTTAGCTCATTTTCATGTAGAAAAGAACCCATTATAGGGTGGTTGTCAAATGCATTTTATATCATAGAAATACTGCATGTTCAGCAATAAAGTAATTTAATGTAACATGTCAATATATTGCAACACATTTAAAATTATGCATATTTTCAATCGGCTTTGTCGCAATGCAAGAGCAACAATATACGAATTTGAACTTCATAGCGATATACAGTACATGTGCCATAATTTAAAATGGAATTTGAAATTCATTTCAAACTGGTAAACAAAAGTTTGTATCGATTATCGAAAATACGAGCCGTATATTTAATTGCAAAAAATATTTTCCACAATACATTTTCTTGTAAAAAGTATTTTTGAACGAATTTACATATGTTAACTGCATGATTTCGTTGTTCATGTGCCATAATTTAAAATGGAATTTGAAATTCATTTCAAACTGGTAAACAAAAGTGTTATTTGCATCGAATTTTGAATATACGACCACATATATTTCATCGCAAAAAATATATTTTCCAGACTGCATTTTCTAGTAAAAAATATTTTTGAACGAATTTACATATGTTAACTGCATGATTTCTTTGTTCATGTGCCTTAATTTAAAATGGAATTTGAAATTCATTTCAAACTGGTAAACAAAAGTTTGTATCGATTATTGAATATGCGAGCACGGATATTTCGTTGCAAAAAATATTTTCCACAATACCTTTTCTAATAAAAAGTATTTTTGAACAATTTACATAGTTTAACTGCATGATTTCGTTGTTCATGTGCCATAATTTAAAATGGAATTTGAAAGGCATTTCAAACTGTTAAGAAAAGTGTTATTTGCATCGATTTTTGAA
Organism: Kryphioiulus occultus; assembly: GCA_034687865.1. Classification (NCBI taxonomy): domain Eukaryota; kingdom Metazoa; phylum Arthropoda; class Diplopoda; order Julida; family Julidae; genus Kryphioiulus; species Kryphioiulus occultus. The sequence goes on from JAQGAF010001776.1 coordinate 10,639, forward strand.
TATACGACCACATATATTTCATCGCAAAAAAATATATTTTCCAGACTGCATTTTCTAGTAAAAAATATTTTTGAACGAGTTTACATACGTTAACTGCATAATTTCTTTGTTCATGTGCCATAATATAAAATGGAATTTGAAAGGCATTTCAAACTGTTAAGAAAAGTTATTTGCATCGATTTTTGAATATACGACCACATATATTTCATCGCAAAAAATATATTTTCAACAATACTTTTTCTTATAAAAAGGATTTTTAACGAATTTACATTGTTTAACTGCATGATTTTGTTGTACTCGATATAAAAACTATTTGAAGCTCCTGATATTTACTGTATATCGTGCTTTTGCATTTTCCAGTCATTAGCTTATTGCTACCAAATATACGAAAATACCACCAGTCAGAGAAGAAAGAAAAATTCAAAAACGAATGGTCAAAAACAACGAATTTCCAAGCAATAGATGAAAGCAACAAACAACATTGTTTATAGACTTTATAAATTAAGAATGAGGACTATTTTACTAATGGATTCCCTACCAAGTGGTATATGGGTCGCACACAATTAAGAGGGGAATACTTTAAAATTAATTGGGCCACTAATTAATATGATTGACTTTCTGAAATAAAAAAACATAAGACGTTGCAAGTTGAGGGAAGAAGTCAATGTCGCTTGCCAGCAGCTCATTTCTCAACTTCCTTGGCTTAATTAAATGAACACTGATGACGTGATGGAAAAACATTTCTGACGTATATGAATAAATTCTGTCAAATTATTCATTATGCTGAAAAGGAGATTTCCATCAGCTGTCACTTTAACGTGCCTTGCAATTAGACAGCTCGTACAGGGTGAGACGTAATCGTGTTAAGGGATTGACAACCACAAAAAATTCTTTTTATCATATTTATCATATTTGAAGTTGTAGATTAATTTCCCAAAAACATTAAGGTTGCTCATTTCTTTAAACTATTTCACAAACGTAACAGGGTTTTAAGCCACATTGCATGTTAACGATACATTACCACCCCAAATTATGCTAAACTGGATGACAACTTTTTTTATAACAAAAATGCCTACTTCCATTATGCTGACGTCATCATTCGTTATCATTTGGCCAACACCCACCATGATGACATAATACTTAAACGTACCCTTGGGGTCAGCATCAATGCTAAATCGACCTTCAAACATCTTAAAGACATCGACATTTAATGTAAAATTGGGTAAAAAGCAAGTGATTGATATTTTCATATTTTTCGCAAAATTGGATAAAATTGGATGGCAAAGGTCAGCTCTTATCAATTGTTTTTAACAAAATGATGACTTTGCCTTTGGTTGACCTCAGCATTCGGTCCTTGATTTTCCAACATCTTGAAGACACCTATATTTTTGTTAATCCGTTAGGCAAACAATTGATTTCACTTAAATTTTCATGAAAAAACACGATTCAGCCTTTGGTTGATGCCAGTATTTGGCCAACCCCCCATAACGATGACATAATACTTGAACGTCCCCTTGAACGTCAGCTTCACTGCCAAGTTGATCCTCCAACATCTTAAAGACATCCATATTTCTACTAAACGGGGTGACAAATGCTTAATCTACCCAATATTTTTAACAAAATGATTCGGACTTTGGTTGAAGTCAGCATTTTGACAACTCCCCACAATAATGACATAATACTTGAACGTCCCCTGGGGGTTAGCTTCACTGCCAAGCTGATCTTCCAATGCCTTGAAGACATCTTGAAGGTATCCATATTTTTGCTAATCCATGTAACAAACGATTAATTTTACCCAATTTTCATGAAAAACAACATTACTCAGCATTTGGTTGATGTCAGCAATTGGCCAACCCCCAACAAAGATGACATAACACTTGAACGTCCCCTGGATTTTCCAACGTCTTGAAGACATACATAATTTTTACTAAACCAGTGACAAACGACTGATTTCACTCAACTTTCATGAAAAAAACATCACTCAGACTTTGGTTGATGTCAGCCTTTGTCCAACCTCCACAACGATGACATAACACTTCAACGTCGCTTTTGGGTCAGCTTCACAGCCAAGCTGATCTTCCAACATCTTGAAGACATCCATGTTTTTGCTAAACCGTGTAACAAACTATTGATTTCACCCAATTTTTCATGAAAAAAGCATGACTCATCCTTTGGTTGATGCTAGCATTTGGCCAACCCCCCCACAAAGGTGACTGCCAAGCTGATCTTCCAACGTCTTGAAGACATCTTGAAGACATCCATATTTTTGCTAATCCGTTTAACAAACGATTGATTTCACCCCATTGTCATGAAAAAAACATGACTCAACCTTTGGTTGATGTCAGCAATTGACCAACCCCACCACGGTGACATAACACCCAAACGGCATCATCAGCAACAACATCCGGAAGAACTACCTTGGACACATTGTCCAACGTCTCAGAAGGAAGAATCGAGCACCCTTCGTTCGTAGCCCTGATATGGCAGGATTGCAGCCGGAGCATCCTCGTCTTCGACCGCTGCCCCCACGTCGGGTTCGGAACCCGCCGATCCCGGCACGGTGGCCAAAAAGTTGCCGTTGCGCTCATCGGCCGGTGCAAGGGCATAGTACCTGGGGTTGGAGAACCTCCGGGCATTCTGGTTCCTGTTCTTGCACGAGTACACGTTGGACTCCCACACCTCGCTGCTTCTCCGGCAGTGATTGTCCATGCCGGAGCCCGCAGAGGTCCGGCTCAGCAGGTGGAGGGTTAGGGCCCGATCAGCGGGCCGTGGTTCCGGCTTGCCGTTGGCAGCGGCACTGGGCTCGTCCGAGTCCAGCGAGTGAGCCCTGTTCATGTTGATGATGTAGGAGTTGGCGTTGGGGATGAACTCCAGGGCCTTGCGGGGCTGACCCCTCTGATGCACGTGGGTCTGCGAGTGCAAGCTCTGCGTGTCCGCGCTGGCCTGCAGCGGCCGGCTCAGCACGATCTCCGAGGCATCCGAGTGGGTCCTCACGAACGGCACCTGCAGCCCGATCTCGTCGCTGCCCACCGAGGATCGAGGCTCGGTACCGGAGGAATCGACCGGGTCGTCCACGGCCATGGCCTGGTTGGACGCTGCGCACCTGGCTGCATCTGCTGTGCGCTGCGAGGATGCCAGACACTGCCGGATCAGCTCCTCGTCAAGCCTGGAAGAACAGGCGGAATTTGGGGCGTTAGGTGGGTTGACTACGGTATAGTCCCTGCTCCCAATGGGCACGTGTTATTTGTGTTTCAACGATGCGTGTCTAGCTTGTCTGCGGTAGCATGCAAGAGTGATATGTCCCAGCTGTCGCGGTTCATCTTTTCATGTTTTTTGCTGTTGTTTTGTGTATTTTAGTCTAACCTGACTTAAGCTTTGATCCCAGACACTGATAGATCAGCACCTCGTCAAGCCCAGAAGCACAGGCGGAGGTTGGGGCGTTAGGTGGGTTGACTACGGTATAATCACTGCTCCCAATGGGCATGTGATATTTGTGTTTCACCCCTGCTTGTCTAGCTTGTGTAGCTTGTCTGCGGAAGTACGCAAGATTGACATGTACCAGCTGTTGCGATTCACCATATTTATGTTTTTTGCTGTTGTTTTGTGTATTTTAATCTAATCTTGTTAATCTAAAGTAGCAATGTGGTGTTTGATGCAGCTGCCCCTAACCGCCAGGCAATCACTACCAGGCTGTGAGCTGTTAGGAGCAGTGACTATTCCGAAGTGCACTTAATTAGGTGGCCTTCAAAAAATCTGATATTGTTTTTGATTGTTTTGAGATCTTTACAACATTTTTCTGTTTAAAATTACTTCGACAAATTTGAAATTGTTTATGTATATATTTCAACTCTACTTGTCTAGTACACAAGAATAAAATCTATCCTAGCTTCTCCAATTTATCCTTTTTATGTGTTTCGTGGTTTACGTTGAAAATTTAACCAAACATAACGTAATAATGTAATGGCTGCCCCTAACCGCCAGGCAATCACTGCCATCCTGCGAGCCGTTAGGAGAAGACCACTTTCTTAGAGTGTCAATGCTGGAGCAGTGACTATTCCGAAGTGCACTCAATTAGATGGCCTTCAGAATTTCACAACGTTTCTTGGTTGAGAATTGCCTGGGCAAATTAAATTAGCTGCATCTTATCAATTTCCAACCTTCATGTTACCAAACCAGGAATTATTTTTGTTAGAAGTTGATGCGAATTTCACAGCACTGTTTTTGTACCCATAATGTTGGTTTTGTCCCTAGCCATTGTGCAACAATGTTTTCGTTTTGTACTATTCTACTCTCTCTATATGTCCCAACTAATGTGCCAGGAGAACATGTAAAATCTGAATAAAGCATGTAAACAACCTGCCATCCAGACTTTCTACTACTAATTTCAACAATTTTCAGATTTTTGAGCATAGCAGGTACAGGGAATGAATGCTCTTAGGAAAATATAACGTTTGAAATAATTTGAGAACAGGCTTACCCATGGCTGGTTCCTCTGTGCACAAATACACGATATAGCAAAATTAGCGATAATAAAATCACTCAAAAAAACACTCACTAAGCAACAGAACACTAGTGAATTTTCTGCTGCTAGTCCACAAAGGATATTCATTGCCAGCGCAATGTTAACATTATTGGAAAAAGGAGCAATTTGTTCAAAACCATGACGAAGAAGAGGAATTTTTGCAATATTTGGGAAATATTTCTAGACTGATGGCTTCGTTCTGAGACGTCTCCTTCATTTCTAAAGGTTTATCGATTGGAAAAGCACCAGGAAGAACGACAGTCTAGTCAATGGAGTTGCAGACAAAATTGTTGGGGACATTTCCTGATTACAACATCTCTGAAACTACTGTGCTTGAGATGAAAAACTGCAGTAAACGAAGGGTTTTACTACACGTATCAGTGGGACATCTTTTGGCCTTCACTCGAGCAAATACTTCTTCCATGTGTGAGTTTTTGCTCAGTTGCATCCATATTTTTCAATTCACTCGACTGATTTCCAGCCATAAATAAATAAATGCCAAATTTGAATTCGAACTTACTCAGTTGGAAGTGGAAGTGGTTTATCAAATCCGTCCTTGCCATGTAACCAATACGTCGTAGCTTTTCCCTTGCCCTTAACAAAAATCGATTATTTGCACATCAATATGAAATATGCACCGGTTATTGAATTACTGCAGAAAAGATGGATTTGTGCTCGAGACCTACCTTAAGCTCAATCACACCGCGGCACGTAATATGATAACCTCCGCTGCGGTCCAACTTATCCTTAGTTGTTTGACTGATGTGAATTCGCCAAGCTGGAAGTAAGTTATGGCAAGAATTTGAATTTGAATTTGAGGAATCCAGACATAGTTGGGGTCGTGACCTTACCGTGACCTGTCGATTCCAGTCTCGAAGCTGTGTTTACTGTGTCACCAAATAAGCAGTACCTGGGCATCGTCAATCCCACAACCCCGGCGCAGCAAGGACCTGAAATTATTCATAAATATATTAAATGTAGGAAAAATGACGAAAAAAAAAATATAGGAAGAATATAGGAAAAAAGAAAAAAAAATATAGGAAGAATATAAGAAAAAGGAAAAAAAAAATAGGAAGAATTTAGGAAAAAAAGAAAAATATTGAAAGAATATAAGGAAAAAAAATATACGAAGAATATAAGAAAAAGGAAAAAAAATATAGGAAGAATTTAGGAAAAAGAGAAAAATATTGAAAGAATATAAGAAAAAGGAAAAAAAATATACGAAGAATATAAAAAAAAGGAAAAAAAATATAGGAAGAATTTAGGAAAAAGAGAAAAATATTGAAAGAATATATGAAAGAGGAAAAAATATAGCAAGACTACAGAAAAGAGGAAAAAAATATAGCAAGACTACAGGAAAGAGGAAAAAAATATAGCAAGACTATAGGAAAGAGAAAAAAAAATGTTGGAAGAACATAGGAAAAATAAAAAAAAAACAGGAAATATAATAAAAAATGAAAATATACAGGAAATATAGGAAAAATTTAAAAATATATGAAATATAGGAAAAATGAAAAAAAAAATGGAGGAAGGCTATAGGAAAGAGGAAAAAATATTGGAAGAACATAGGAAAAATGAAAAAAACAGGAAATATAGGAAAAATGAAAATATACACGAAATATAGGAAATATGAAAAAATATATGACATATAGGAAAAATGAAAAAAAAAATGGATGAAGAATATAGGAAAGAGGAAAAAATATCGGAAGAACATAGGAGAGAGGAAAAAACAATATAGGAGGAATATAGGAAAGAGGAAAAAATAGAAGAAGACCATAGGTAAAAAGAAAAAAATATAGGAAGAATATAGGAAAAAGGAAAAGATATAGGAAGAATATAGGAAAAAGGAAAAGATATAGGAAGAATATAGGAAAAAGGAGAAAATATAGGAAGAATATAGGAAAAGATATAGGAAGAATATAGGAAAAATTTCAGATTTCTTTCTAACAAAATTGAATGTGTGCAATTACTAACATTTAAGAGTACGCCATATAGGCGAAGTTTTTTTTAAAAAAAACTAGCCATAATGCATTTTTAAGACATTTTTAGAAATAATAATAATCAATAGAATGTCGTAGGCATTTTATAAAAGACAAAACCAGAAATGAAATTTTTAGAAAACCCAGATCCCATATGATTAATTTTAGCCAGTATCTGCTATATTTTTCTTTGCCACAGCAGTTTGCAGTAAAATATAGGTATATATAGGAAATTTCAAAAAATAAATCACTACATAAGACTACCTCAAAAATATAGGAAATATAAGCATCACTTGACAGCATGCTTTATATTAACTTTACGTGTTTCATCTCTGTCTGTAACGGACGTTTACAACATCATTTTTACCCGACTTATTAGCGTCCTAACGAGCTGAAATTTGGTACACATCTTCTATTGACTCAACATTTCATGTCATTTAAAACTTACGGAGCAAGTCACTTCTTTCCCAATTAATTAACAACTTTAAACTTTTAAAAAATGCATTCGAAATCGTGCATGGTGGCCCACAATGACCCACCACATTGCATTACGTTTTTACAACTGCTCGAATGCACATTATGAAAGGTTATGAAAGGTTGTACGCCTTATATCTATCAAATATTGAAAATTCAGAACAAATAAATAAACAATTTCAGCCTTGCCTGTGTGAATCCCAATACGAAGTTTTAATGGCGTGTTAGGAAGATGCGTGATTTTAAATTTGCCACTCTGGTGTAATAAATCCATGGCCATATTGGCCACCTGACAAGCGTGATCTTCAATCCGAACCGGAAGTCCGCCAACCACCATGTATGCATCTCCGATAGTTTCCACCTAATTAAATCAGAAATGATTAATTGGTTGCAGGAAAGCAAGCTGAATACGAAACCGAAACAAGTTTCTCAAAGGTTCGTTAATTCAATTTTACCTAAAATCGATATTAAATTTGAGCTGACATTAGTTACCTTAATTCATAAGACAACAAAAATCTGAGAATCTTATGAATCTTCAACTGACCATCTGTTTATTGTTTCAACAAAATGGCGTTAAAATTGGTAATATTAAAAGGATCCATTACTAAGGGGTCACCTTACATGGAAAAAATATTTGTGGATAATATAATACATATATGTTGATATATATATATTAGTAATATATTACACATATATTTAAAAAAAGGAATTATGTTTGAAATATATGACAAATATTTTGGTAATAATATTCACATAACGTAGACAATTATTATTAGGAATATATTTTTCGTTATATATTATGATAACTTATTGCGAATATATTCCTAAAATATAATGGACAATATTTTATATATGGAAAAATTATATGTGAATAATATATTATAAATAGACAAATATATACCTTTGTATGTATGTAATATATGACAAATATTTCGGTAATAATATATAACGAAGACAATTATTATTCGTTAAATATTATATCTTATTGAGAATGTATTCCTAAAATAGTATGGACAATATATTCTTAATATATTATGAATATAATGTATGTCTACGTCATATATTACCACCAAAATATTTGTGCAAAGCAAATCTGGAAATGTTTATTTATTATGTAATTTAAATACTTCCCATTTGTAAAAATTATATGAGAGTAATACATGTATATTATAAATATAGTGGTATATATTCTTAACATATTACACAGTTTAAAACAGGAAATATATTTGTAATATATGACATATATTGGAAATAATATATAACGAAGACAAATATATTCATATTATATTAAGAATAGTAATGTATGTCACATTAATGAAAAAAAAAAATGTGTGCATATGTGCGCAATATATTCCCCATTATTTAAATGATACAATATATTGCACATATATTTTAACAGCATTTATAATATACATTATTATCAATATATTGCAGAAGGTATCTGATATATATTCTTGACATATTTCATACATTTTTAATGTATGGATTCTATATAATTATAGTATCCATATATGAAATCAGGCCAATTTTCTTACATTTTCAATATATGGATAACATACCACAATTAGATCCTACTTGTATCTTTTTCCATATGGGATTTTGTTGTTAATTTCATTATATTTCACGTATACTACACGTTAACAATTTCGTTGGCAAATCATCATTTCGACATCCGCTAGCAAATGAGGGGCAATCTGGTGGCAAAATAGGTCACCGGAAGTACTTTTCGAAAATTGGTTTGCGCTCGAGATGATGTCGTTCACGCATGATGTCATTTAGTTTTTTGCCCAATCTAGACAGACATCATCCTTGGACAACATAATCACTACGAAGTCCTAAAACGTATGACGACATTCGCTACGTCTTGTGACGTCATATCACCTTATAAAAATATCACATTATAAAAATATCAACTCACTTTGTACACGTTGTATCCGTCGATCGTGGCATCAAAGCACGTATAGAGGTCGTTCAAAAGGTCAACTACTTCCATAGGAGTACTGTAAGCTGATATAGTAGTAAAACCCACTATATCACTGAAATAAATGGTGACCTCTTCGTACGCTTCCGGTTCAACCGGCATACCGATTTTTAACCTTTCTGCCACGGAACTAGAATGATGAAAATAATTTTCGATAAGTCAATTATCAGTGTGTTGTTATTTTTTTAAATATACCAGCGAGGCACAAGTGCATTTCGAAAAGAAATTTTCTATGCCCACATATGCTACTTAGCAGTTTTACATGTACAGTAGTTACCAAAATTGAATATATTACACAATTAGACCCTACTACAAACATGCACAATTTATATTTCACCCATCTTGTCAAGTCAATTAATTATCAGTGTGTTGTTATTTTTTTTAAATACACTAGGCGAGTGATACACTTAACATGTGGATTTATTTAGCTGCCCCTGACCACCAAGCAATCACTGCCAGCCTACGAGCCGTTAGGAGAAGCCAACTTTCTCATTATCTCTATGGCGAAGCACGGCACAATCCGCAGTGAAGCCGATTATTGCTTAACTTTAACCTTTGCTTACCTAGGAAGCATTCGGTGAAGTAACTGCTCCGTTTTCTTCTTTTCTTCGGCTAGCTGCTCAGTACGTTCTCGAATAATCTCCTCCAAGTTATTGGAGTATTTTTCTAACATCTGAAACATGGTGTCTACGATATTAACTTTTCTGAAAGATAAAGAGAGTGAAAAAAATGATGAGTTAAACGGCCAGCTGACTGGACTTATAATGATAGATGAGGTGACTTACTTTCCATGATTGAGCCTTTTGAACTGTTCATAAATAATGGCGAAATCTGGCCTCATGTCTGGGACTTCCGCCCAACATTCCCTCATGATATTGATGGCCTCTGGTGGAGCTGCCTGCTTGGACACAGAGGGCCTTATCATGGGTGGTGGATGTTTCACTTTTTCAATTATTTCTGTAATAGCAACAGATGCATGTGTTCCCTTATACAAATTTGAAAGTGTTTTAAAGTTGATTTTAAGTTTTCATTTTTTGTAATTTTTTGGTATCATAAACATGTTTTCAATAGGTATCAAACTGGGCAATTTTGCACCCAATATTACCTATCAAAGGTTTCATTGTGATACCTTATCAAATGGTGTTATAGGTATCATTTTAAGTCATGAAAACTCATCTTATAGAAGTATCATAAAGGTAATTGAAAGGTACAAAAATTATTTTCTAGTAAGTTTCTTTATGGTAATTTAAACCTGCTTAATTGATATCAAAAATATATTTTTAGCAGGTATCAATTTAGTCTGATAGGGTAAAAAAATACCTAGCAGAGATGTCTTTGGGAAAACTTTAGGTAATAAAATTGAAACTTATAAACATGTTACTTGTATATGGGTGTTACATGAAAAGGTACTTTTAAAGGTATTTTTTGGTGACAGTGGTAACTTACCTGATGGGGTGAGTGGCAACATGCAGTAGGGCAGTCCTCGTACCAGAACCTCTTGCATAATAATAGAAAAACTATAGACATCTCCAGCTTGGGTACCTCGTTTAAGGGCAGTTTCATTCCTAAGTAGTTCAGGGGCTGCCCACAACAAAGCTGAAAATTAAAACAGAAAGCATTTTGTAATTTTTGTGACTTTCAAGACAATTTTATTTTTCATTGCAGTCCATGAGTGGCACTGCAAGTACCATGAAGGGTTGTTGTTATGTATTTCAAACCATTTCACATTTTAAAACCTTTCAATTAGAAATTAAAATGCAAGTTGCAAGCACAACTTGAGTGTGCTAGTCATCGTTACATAATTTGTTAACAATATATAACATTCAGATAAATTGGTTTAACATCAATTTTGTCCTTGATTGTACCATTGAGTAAGCACTTATTTTTGTAAGTATATTACATAGCTGTTAAGAAAATCGACATTAATAATCAAATTCAGCCGATTAACTTGGTGGGTAAAATGGCAACTTATCCTATACACTGTCTTGATTTTTTCGAATTCATTAAGATGACAACTTATCCTATATACTGCTTGATTTTTTCGAATTCATTAAGATGGCAACTTATCTAATATACTGTCATGATTTTTTTCGAATTCATTAAAAAGGCAACTTATCCTATGTACTGTCATGATTTTTTTCGAATTAATTAAAATGGCAACTTATCCTATGTACTGTCTTGGTTTTTTCGAATTAATTAAAATGGCAACTTATCCGATTTACTATCTTGATTTTTTTCGAATTCATTCATATGACAACTTATCCAATATAATGTCATAATTTCCTTCGAATTCATTAAGATGGCAACTTATCCTTTATACTGTCTTGATTTATTCAAATTCATTAAAATGGCAACTTATCCGATATACTGTATTGATTTTTCCGAATTCATTAAAATGGCAACTTATCCCTTGTACTATCTTCTTTTTTTCCGCATTCATTAAAACGGCAACTTATCTAATATACTGTCATGATTTTTTTCGAATTCATTAAGATGGCAACTTATCCTATTTACTATCTTGATTTTTTTCGAATTCATTCAAATGACAACTTATCCAATATAATGTCATGATTTCTTTCGAATTCATTAAGATGGCAACTTATCATATATACCGTTTGATTGCCAACTTTATGCCAACTTTGAATGCCAACTTTAAAATTCAAGTAAGTTTTCAGCTGCAAATAACGTCTTACTAAAATTGAAGGACATAGCATGTATTTGTTTCACTACCAACTGAATATCTAAAGCGTACAAATTCACTTACTGACAACCGCCAGAAAAATTATCCGAATAAAAATTACCAAATATAATCTTGGACGCAAACGTACCGAGAAAGAATAAAGTCCACTTTCATATTTTATGTAATTACGCAGTAGCTTTCTCGGAAAAATGAAGCACATTTTATAGCCTAGCTAATTTAATATTCGTGCAAGGGAAACTACCAGAATAATAAAAGGGAGACAAACTACGATACGGCTTAACACACAGTATACACGTGTATTGGAAATGAGTTTTTACCAATTCTCAGGAGAAGTCTAGCCAGGTATGTAATTACCATCTGCATAAAACACTCCATGGCCACTCGAATCCCATTTGGATCACCATATATGTTAAGTCGTTTTCCTATCGAAGTCCTTAACTGGATAAGTTTAACTATGTATGCATGTAGTAGTACATGACACGTATATAAATTGTTTCTTTGAAAATTGAAATCTTTGAATTGACATTAGTTTTCATCAATCAGTTTTCACCATCAATAAAGTAGTACTGAAATTATCCCTTACAATTGAACAGATTCAAAGATAATACTCTGGTATTGCTTGAAGATGTTTCGTTTATAGATTCATTTATATACGAAAATTTCAAGTTTGTGCTCGAGTTTACTTCGGTATAGTCAATGCTCCAGTATATACACAATACTAATGTGGGCTTCTCCTAAAAGCTCGTAGGTTGGAAGTGATTGCCTGGTGGTTAGGGGCAGCTGAATAAGAAATTGCTAGGTTGAGTGGCAGTCATGTATGTGGCAATTTTTACATTTCTCACACGCACTTATCTGGGGTTTTCACATCTTTTCACCCAGAAATTGCTATTTTTTCACATTTTCACCCAATATTTCTGAAATTTCTTTTTTACAAAAACTAGACCACAAATAGTGGAATTCAGCTTGCCTTTTAAAACAAAATTGTACAGCTGTAAAAAAATCTAAGAGAACGACGTTGGCAAAATAAAAAAAGTTCGACCAAAATTGGATTTTAAGTGTATTTTCATTGAAATTATTTTGATAATTTTCATGATTTAGATACAAGGCATTTTTAACATTCTCAAAAATTGTCAAAAAAAATACTGATAAAAATAATGAAATTTTAGTAGGTCTACATTTTTATGAAATTAAGGCCCTGACTGGAGAATGTGAAATTCATTTTCACACAAGTTATACATTTTTACATTATTCACACCGGCAATAAGCCAGGAGCACAAACAATAAACAAATAAACAGGTTAAAATCTAAAAGTTAGCTAGGATATGTATAGTTGAAATACACATTATCCTCATGGAAAGAATATGCATTTCAAACATACGACAGTCTTAAATGCACACGAACTAAGCTTACATTAGAGAGTGTATTACACAACACATAATACATTGCAATTTGCATTCCATAATGTATTACAAACGCATTTTAATATACATATGTCAATACGGTTTGATATTAAACTTGTCTCAATCAATCTATATTTTAAAATGTGTTTTCCAATGCTAGTATCATAATGCATTTCTAAATGCATTACCATTACATGTGGGATGTGAAAATTCGGAGCAGTAATTATCCCGAAGTGGTTGTTTATTCACCATTATTGGCTGTACATCAACTTCAACTTCAACTACAAGTTAGGATTGTTTGCTTAGAAGCACAAATTCACAATTCCATTTTGGTTGATTTGGCTCTGGCAGCACCTCTGAGGCATGAACTCGATTAATGCATATTGATTCTAGCCAACATCCAATATTTTGCTCAGCTTGCCCATAGTAATCAAATTTGCGGAGAATGATATGATCGTTCCCCAAGCCTTGTCCATTTATTGATTCGGGCTATAGTTTACCAGTTGGCTTATTTGCTATTCAAGAGGTGAGTTTTTCATCGTATTTCACACTAGTCTGCAAATGCTTTCTGCTGGGCTATACAAGGTTAGTCAGCTGCATCAAAATTCGTTTAAAAAACGACGAAAAATACCAGCCTCGAAACACTGGCACTAAAGAAGTGATGACGCGGTTGACGGATCTTCAGGGAATCAAGAAAACGGAAAATGGTTTCAAAAGACTTTTTCCACTCTTGTAAAGAAACTAAGAAGCAAGAACATTGTGTATTTGCAAGCTGCGGAACGCTAAGCAAGTTTCAAACATTTACACACGTAGCGTAAAAAGTGACGAAATTATGCCAGGTTTAAAGTGACTTTACATTAGTCAAAGTTAAAGATTCCTTGCTCAAATTTCTTGACAAAGCATATGGGTTACACAGGGTGGGGCAGAAACAATTAGGCGATTTAAAAATGTCATTGCTTTGACATTTCTGTAGGTGATTAGCCAAAACACTAAATGATGGGTGGAGGGCTTAAGGTCCTTCTAGTACCATTCGGGTTGCAATATAAATACAGATTGATAGTTTAGAACTCAATTCTAATGCTGACTAAATAACAAATTGTACCATTTTACCTATCTTAACTAACACCATGTACATGGACTTCCAAAGTTATTTTATAAAATGCATGGTTCATAAAAAATTTTTGCTACTCAATTTACCCATACTTTACCCTGACCAAATCTGATTAATTTTCTTGACTTATGAAATAAAAAAATGTTACATGTAATGATTAATTTCCAAGTACCTCTAAAGTAATTTTGTCCAATACATGGTTCAGAAAAAAGTGGTAACTCAATTTCACTGACTTTCCCTTGACCAAATCTGATTTCTTTTCCTGATTAAGAAGAAAAATGTCACATGTAATTAAAATTAACTTCCAAGTACCTCCAAAGTTATTTTGTCCAAAACATGGTTCATACCAAAATTTGCCACTCAATTTCCCTGACTTTCCCCTGACCAAATCTGATTAATTTCCCTGACTTATCAAATAAAAAATGTCACATGTAATAAAAATTAACTTCCAAGTACCTCGAAAGTAATTTTTTTGGCCGATACATGGTTCATACCAAAATTTGCAACTCAGTTTCCCAGAATTTCGCAGACTTTTAAAAAAAAATGTCATGTGTAATTGAAATTAACTTTATCCGCAACACAAAACAACTAGATTTTTAAAGATTTGATCCAAGCAAATATAGCATATGGCGGAAATTTGAGAAATTATAGATCTGATCACGAAATGATGAAATTAGATCACAATTTAGTAAGAAGAAATAATAATAGTCATAATTAAGATACTGATATAGGCGAAATGTGGTACAGGGTAATATTGGATTTTTAGTGTGTTAGCATTAATAACGATGCGAACACTAGTGGGTGAAACCACTAAATCTCAAACAGTGCATTTTTGAGGACTTCTTTGAAATATTACAAAGTTCTTCATAATGACGTAAACGCCATAAGAGAATTTTTTAAACAAAAATAACGCATTTTGGGTGAATTTTTCGAACGGAAAATTTATGATAATGATAAGAAATTATAGTGAAAACGCTGTAGGCGAAATTTTTAGAAAAAGTAGATTACAAATACAGCTTTTCTAATGCCTTTCATGAGATACTTATACCAATCAAAATTGTTGTGCCACAAGAAATTTCCAGACATTATGAATTTACCTTACTTCCACCTGAATTTCCCTGACTTAATGGTCAAAATGTCAAGATTTCCCTGACTTTCTCTGACTGTATGAACCTCATTTATGCACAAAACAATTCCTATGTGAAGGTGTTAATTCGAAATGGACTTTAGCACATTCTAATTTCACCATTGCTGACGTTATACACCCATATGGGAAAGTTACATGAGAATAATATATTATGAATATACAGATATATATTCGTAATATATTACACACATTTTAAAAAAGGAATTATGTTTGTAATATATGACAAATATTTTGCTAATAATATATAACGAAGACAATTATTATTAGGAATATATTTTTCGTTACATACTATATCTTAGTGAGAATTTATTCTTAAAATATTATGGACAATATATTTCTAATATATTATGAATATAATGTATGTCTACGTCATATATTATTACCAAAATATTTATACATTTCCAGATTTGTTATGCACATTTATTATTTAATATAAATACGTCTCATTTGTAAAAAATTTAATAGAGCAATATATTATAAAAATAGTGATTTATATTTTTAACATATTACACATATGGTTTAAAAAAGGAAATTTATTTGTAATATATGACACATATTTTGCTAATAATATATAACGAAGACTATTATTAGGAATATATTTTTCGTTACATATTATTATATCTTAGTGAGAATTTATTCTTAAAATATTATGGACAATATATTTCTAATATATTATGAATATGATTTATGTCTACGTCATCTATTATTACCAAAATATTTATACATTTCCCGATTTGTTATGCACATTTATTATTCAATATAAATACGTCTCATTTGTAAAAATTTTATGAGAGCAATATATTATAAAAATAGTGATTTATATTCTTAACATATTACACATATGGTTAAAAAAATGAAATTTATTTGTAATATATGACAAATATTTTGGTAAAAATATATAACAAAGACAAATATATTCTTAAAATAGCTTTTTCCATATGGGCATGAGGACTGAGATCGATCTCAAATTCACGTCAGATCGATGGTTTTTCACCCTTCGCAAATCAAAGGCCTAAGTGATATATTTGAATGAAAAAATGGATCTTATTTTGCGATAAAAACTTGCCTATTAAGGGGAACGTGATGATGACGGTAGGCGAATTACAATGATAATTCAAAATAATTCAAGTAGAACAGCATATTGAAGTTATTTTCGGATTAATGTAGCGTCTTGGGTCTCTCTGGATCCATACTTGGTGAGGCAATAAAAATATAGTAGAGATGGATTCAACCTCCAGAAATCCGTTTTCCCCATGGCTCACTAACTTGGGCATACTTTCGGCAATGAAAAACAGCTTATTCTCTCTTCTTTCCACATTGGTGATTTCAGCTTTTGTGGAAAGTTATTTTTAGTCGAAAAACGGGATGGAGGGATCTTTATTTCGCATTTAAATCGTTTATGAATGCGTAATTCTGACGTTTTTACTTTAAACTTTCCCAGTCTTGGTGACAATGAAATAGGGCTAATACATCCAGCCGAATAATACACGCAATTTCCAAAAGTTCAAATTGATGTAAAATGTTAACCAAAAGATCTCTTCGAAATGTTGCCATAAAAACTTTTCTGCTATAAAAGTATTCAACACGAGAAAAAATGATTTTAGGACATGGATGCAGTTTGCAGAAATGCGCAAACGATGAAATTATGGGCTGAAAATGGCGTTGCCAAAAATATATGCGAGTTTTGCATGAGTAGTAAGGTCTCCCTAGCCACCGTAAGTGGGTGGTGCATCCGGTGGGTGGTGACGTCACCACCCACTTACGGTGGCT
>JAQGAF010001777.1:0-27707 GCA_034687865.1 Kryphioiulus occultus
GACCCCCTCAACTCATTTGGCGCCACAGAAGGACGCTGACCAGACTGTGTTTGGCGCGCGCCCTTAAAAAAATTTGGTCAAACAAAAACAACTTTTCGTAATTAAGACTCGGATTTATCTTTTATTTATTTATTTTTTGCATCGCAGAACAAGAAACGCGACGATGAAATTAACTTATTTTTACTTTTCATCCCAAGGTTCATTCGCTGTCTGCCATTGAGCGGAACACGAAATGAAAGAGTAGGCTGGACATCATTACACGCTGACCAGTGACCACCCAAACGTATTTTGACAAGACTAGCCTGAATGCCCTGAAAGTAGTTACCTGATAGTGAGATTTTGATGTTGAAGCGTGACGTTTCGACCTAGAAATAGCTTAGGAGGTGCTGGCTCGTTCCTTGGGTCAGTGGTCAGTGGCAGCTGCCATTTGTTATACTTTCTCCTTTTTTTGTGTGGGGACTGCGAACAAAGGTTGTGCGATTGCAGTAGGTAGTGAAAGGATACTCTTCTCCGTCATCTGTACTAACAGTCAGGGAAAAGTCATGAAATTGAAATTCAGGTCATGGAAGTCATGGAAAAGTCATGAAATTTGCATCATGTTCATGGAGTTTTTTGCCTTTACATTGATCAGGCATCAACACACTTCAACACATCAATAATACGTTTTACATGGCTATTTATTGGTTTAACACAAAAATCAAACATGTGGATAAAAATTAATAATGAAATTGTCAATTTAAAAAGAAACTAATCTAAATTAGCTGTTTCTGGGAAAGTCAGGGAAATGCGACTCATCGATAATACGTTTTACATGGCTGGTTATTTGGTTAACACAAATAAAAAAGGGGAAAAAATTAATAGTGAAATTGTCCATTAAAAATTAATCTAAATTTGCTGTTTCTGGGAAAGTCAGGGAAATTCAACTCATTACTAATACGTTTTACATGGCTTTATTGGGGTTACAGATAAATCAAAAATGTGGAAACAATTAATAGTGAAAATGTCAATTTAAAAAAAACATTAACACGTTTTACATGGCTAGTTATTGTTTTAACAACAAAAACCAAATGTGAAAAAAAAATAATAATGAAATTGTCAATTAAAAAACTAATCTAAATTTGCTGTTTCTGGGAAAGTCAGGGAAATTCGACGCATCGATAATACGTGCTAGGTATTGGGTTAACACAAATAAAAAAGTGGAAAAAATTAATAGTGAAATTGTCATTTAAAATATTTAATCTTAAATTAGCTGTTTCTGGGAAAGTCAGGGAAATTCACCACATCGATGCATTTTACAATTCAAATATCATTACAACACATTTTACATGGCCAGTTCTTGGGTTACCACAAAAATCAAATATGTGGAACAAATTAATAGTGAAATTGTCAATTTTTAAAAAACTAATCTAAACTACATGTATTTGTTTCTAGGAGAGTCTGGGAAATTCGTCACATCGATAATACGTTTTACGTGGCTTTATTGGGTTAACTCCTAAATCAAAAACGTGGCTGAAAATTAATAATTAAATTGTCGATTAAAAACTAATCTAAATTAGCTGTTTCTGGGAAAGACAGGGAAATTCAACACATCGATAATGTATTCCACATTTTACCAATTTACTACATGGCTTTATTGGGTTAACACATAAATCAAACATGTGGACAAAAATTAATAATGAAATTGTCGATTAAAAAACTAATCTAAATTAGCCGTTTCTGAGAAGTCAGGGAAATTCAACACATCAATAATACGTTTTACATGGTTGGTTATTGGGTTAACACAAATCTAACACGTGGAAAACATTAATAATGGAATTGTACATTTTTAAAAACTAATCTAACTTTGCTGTTTCTGTGAAATGTTATGGAAGTTCAAAATTTCATCTCTAGGTGAACCCTGTCATAGAAGGCACTGTTGTTCAATTTTTTTCCTTCTTTTTTTTATTTTATTTTTTATTTTTTTGCAAAGTAGCTGTTGCTTGCTTTACAAAAATCCTTAATATGTCAGGCTATTTGCTCACTCCAGGGGGCGCCCCTGACTTTTTTCTTCCCCATTTATTATAAGGTGTTTTTTTCTGAAAAACTCGCGAATCAGTTGTTAAGGCAACACTCAGGAAAAAACATATTTACGATAATCCTAAATAAGGGTTAACCCTGACGCTAATCCCTGATGGATTAATCTATAAGGGCAGCAGTTGGTTTTTTTTTAGGGCAACAACTAAAATCTCGGGATTAAAATGTTAACACTGGGGATTGGAGGGGGTAAGTTACAGCAAACACTGTCACAGGTGTGGTTGCAACCTTGGAATTTTGGGGATTTTCACTTTTTTTCTCGTTTTTTTTTTCTTTCTTTCATTTTTTTTGCGTTATTTTTCTCGAAAATTTTCGGTTCGGCGAATGGCTTTTTCGGAAAACTGGGCGGTTTTCGCAACTGACTGCAGACAGATAAGGGTGACCAGTGGTCAGTCTGCCGCGACCACACCCAACAGCGAACACTTTGAGGCGAGATTTTATGGGGAAATAGCGCGTGTTATGCACTTAAGAATTAGCATTATATGTTTAATCTTCTGGGGGCTTAATTGAAGTTGTTGGTCGAATTCGGATTAATAAGTTATCAGATATTTTTCTACCAATTCGGGCATATATTCGTGTTGCCCACCCTCTCCTTAACACAGTTATTTTTGATGGCAACCTCAACCTCGACACAGTCCCCATCAATAAAATGGATAAAATAGCCAATCAAGAACCTGACTTCGTTGTTATATGAGATTGAAAATGGTCGGTAACGTGTATGCAAAAACAGTGATTGTTGGTATTGGGATAGAAAACATTGATAGCCCACATGGAAAGGAAATGGGTTTCAAATACATTGTGAACTGCATTACGAATTGCAAAAGTTGTGTGCTGCATTGAATTGAAGGAAATTTATGTATTTTTTGTATTTTAGACTTTAATTCATTACTAGTTCTAATTTATTAAATATATTAGATGTTTTATAAAATTCAGAATTGGAATTTGTTTAAACCTTGAAATGATGAAATACAGCGAGGTTTTTTGACATTTTACAATGCATGGAATATAAATTGTAAAACGCATTCTAGTCTTGAAACATGTTTTGTCACATGCATTGGTCGTTTTTATCGCAACACGAAATACATTTGGTATTATAAACAAACATGCATTCCACTAATTGCATTTTACGATGCATTATAAAATATACAGACTCGTGTATTTCACGATGTATTTGAAAGTACATATATACTTGCAAAAGTTGTGTGCTGCATTGAATTGAATGAAATTTATGTATTTTTGAATTTTAGACTATTTCATTACCAGTTCTAATTTCTTTATTGAATGTATTAGATGGTTTTAAAATTCAAAATTGGGATTTTTTCAAACCTTGAAATTATGAAATACAGCGAGGCTTTTGACATTTTACAATGTCTGGAATATAAATTGTAAAATGCATTCGTCCATGCAAACAGAATGCATTACACTATGCATTACACAACATATTCTTTAATGCACACAAACTAAGCTAACATTACAGTGTGCATTACACAATACATTCTCAAATACACATAATACATCGCAATATGCATTCCATTATGCATTGCAAACTGCTTCAAACACTATTTAAAATGCATTCGGAAATGTATTTTCAAATGTATTTGTCAATACAGTTTGAAACTGAATTTGTCTCAATCTACAGACATTTTAAAATGTATTTTCAAAATGCATGTCTTATAATTAATGCATTTCTAAATACATTACCATTACATGTGGGAGGTAACTACAGTTTTGTTACCTGTGGAAATGGGAATGGGACTGTATATCTTAAATGGTAAAAACCTCGAAGGATATTCTTGCATGGCTGAAAAGACAATGTTTTATAAATTGATTTACCCCCATGATAGGTTTTCACGTTTAATTACATGTCTATTAATCGAATTAATTGGAAATGGAAAGAGGAATGAATAAATAGTTAACGATGCATATTCATGAAGTTCATGACTATGACACAAAACGTTTTCTATGGTAAACTTGTACCACTTGTTTTAAAACTTCATACTTAACTTGTTAGTTGTTATGGTTGGTACAAGTTTTCTAAAAGTAATATTATGTAGCAAAGTTATGCATGTTCAAGTTGTTTGAAAATGAGAAGAAAATTGTTATTTAAATTGATGTTACGTAACAATTTTCGTGTACTTTAGCAGGTTATATGTTATGTAGGTATATGCCAAAGAACGTTATAGAGCTGGGGAAACATTAAACATTGCTATATAACAAATTATATTTGTAACTTTGACATACATGTATGACGTCATGTGAACCTTGTTATGGATTATACAATTTTTCTAAAATTTTATGTAACAAAGAGTGAACATTTTATAACGAGTTTACAAGTATAGACACACTAAAACATGTTATAAAACAGTTTTACAAAGTTCTTTGAACTTTACTAGTCTAGAAGTATAATCTAGTCCAGAAACATGTTATGTAACATCGTTTTGTATAACATTTTTATTCTCGTTTTAAATTTCCCAATATAACATTTTGTTTTACATGTATAGTAATTCCAGTTTTTTACGTGCAAAGTTTATGGCGTTGCGTAACATAGTTAAAAGCTAATTTGTTACAACACAATGTTTTGCGACATAGTCTTAACCCAGTTTAAGTTTTTACCATTGCAGATATTGCTTTAATTATCAGATTTATGGACGACCCTCGTCATCCTATGTTCGCAGATTGGACAAGATTTTTTCATTGCCGAAAACGCACGAACGTTTTCTGCGTAGTTACGTGGCAAGAAATTGACAGATTTTTCTTTGTCAGCCACTAGGTGAAGCGCTCTAGGCGCAAACAGCAGCGCCACCACATATTCTTTACGAATGTTCTTTTTCGATGTTCTTATTTATTTTTCGTCGTTCTTATGTAACGTTCGAATATTTTTACCTCAAAATTGTGAATTACGTTCATGAAAAATGAAGTTATTTGGAGCGATGAGAATTGTTTTGAAGAGGCGTGAGGAAATTTCACTTTTAAGGTAAAGAGGTAATAAAAATTTGCATAAAATTCTTACCTTTCACCAGTTAGCCTGGTTCTCAAGGCATAAAAGCCACCCCCATTGCGTGATAATTCGCCGATTTGCGAAGTGTTTGTGCGGTATTTGTACAGTAATGAATCAAACTGTTTGTAATAGACTTATTTGCCGAATTTCTAAAGACCCAATTAAATAATTCGTCACCCCGTTTATGAAGGAGAGAAAGGGTCACCCCATTTTCTGAATCATTCGTGATACAATCGGCATCCTTTGCTTTATTCCTAACTGCTTAGCTGTTTCCTGTTTGTAATGCTGGCAAATTAAAAAGCACTTGTAAATGGGAAAATATATAACGAAGACGTTTTAAGCGGTGTTGGAAAACCATTAACGAAATTGGCAGACAAGGGATGAAATGCATGCGAGACTGGGAAGATTCTCAGCATCAACAACCTCAAAGATTTTAGCATAAAACAAAGCTTTCATCATGTTTGGCCAACATCTAGTGTTTTAATACTTATAGAATTAAATTTTCATGACTTTTCCAGGTTTTAAAGCTAATTTCCCTGACAACGCTGACCACTGAAAATGCAGAAATATGACATGCCATTAGAATTAAAATACTGCATGCTACTTATGTGCAGAGTAATAACAGATGGCTACAACAGATCTGACATTATCAACTTCCCTGACTTTTCCAGGTTTTAAAAGTAATTTCCCTGACCACGCTGACCACTGAAAATGCAGAAATATGACATATGCCACAGTAAGGAATGCAGTATTTATTTCTTATTATTAGATATAACGAGGTTCCTCCAGTCTGGGAAAATCTGGAAAAGTCAGGGAAGTTGAAACGGCCTGGATACCTCAGGGAAAAGTCAGGAAAAATTGAGTGACGTTATATACAGGGAAATTCAACAAATCTGTAACATTTTACAGTTATTAATAGTTATTGGTTAGCACAAAAATCAAGAGAAGACAAGTAATTTTGTAAAAGAATTTTGAAAAACTAATCTAAATTTGCTGTTTCCTTGTGAAAATGTGTGTTTTATCATAGTTTTATCTCCTGTTTATATGTAATAAGCTATAGACAAAGCATTCATTACATTGTCATGCCATATTTTTGCATTTTCAGTGGTCAGGGTCGTCTGGGAAATTTGTTTTAAAACATGGACAAGTCTGGGAAGTTAAATGCCATCTTTGGGGGCACACTGTATAAAGCAGAAGTAAAACACATTTTCACAACGAAACAACAAATTTAATTTTTTTTAAATACATAATAAATCATTCATTTTTTCCCAAAGAATTACTGTCATCTCTTGAATTTTAAGTCAACCAATAGCTAACTACGTATAACGTTTCGTTGATTTGTTGAATTTCCCTGATATTTATCAAAGCAAATTCATTATTCTGATAATTCCAGGTTTTTCAGGACTGGTGGACCCCAATAATACGTATTTTAACTTTGATAACTAATAAGATGTATCCCTCATATTTTAGTTTTTAAGTATGAATAAATCAGATGCTTGCTCACTTTAAGAGCTCGCTCAATAAAATTCATCTGTTTCAACGTTGTCATTTAGCTCTTGTTGTTGATAATATTTGCTATGAATTTATTATTCTTAACTCGAATGTCTAAAATAGTTCATTTTATTAAATTTTAGGCTCATTATGGCTCATCTAAAGTTTTCCAAACCCAGTGCCATCTTCTCGCCACAAAATGCAACATCCTTTGAAGCTCCCAAATTTGAAAAGGTTGAATTTGAAAAGGTGTCAACCCACTTGGTCGCACCCAGGTAAATCATGTAAGCCTATGTTTGAACTCTGATCCGAAATCCCCAATTGGTCATACACGTGACAGGGGGTGCTAAGCTTGCAAAAGCCATGCATTTTATGCCTTATTTCCTGTCTTAGCACAAATAATGTTAAGCTTTGACACGAAAACATAATGGTTTTAAGAGGTGGGTTCGGCCTCGAAGGTTTGGCCATATTGTGCCTCATCCTAATTCTTCAACACCTGAGTTTTGCCTTGTGAAGGCCACGTGTTAGAAAGCGGAAGTGACCCATCCTAGCAGTTTCCTTAGTCGTGCCCACGCGACCCCCCCCCCTACTGCATTCAATTATTCAAGATACCGTTTTTAGCGAATTTTTATGCAAAAAAAGTTCACAAAGTAAATTGCGAAAGAAAATAACGTTGTGTGGGGTTCAGCAAAAAAATGAAAAAAAGCCAACTTTGCAAGTGACTTGTTAAAAATACCATAAAACAAAAATTTAAAAGTTTAAAAAACTTATATTCGTGTGGCTACCAACCTGGAAAACTTGGAAACCTCAGTGAATTTTGAATTGAAACCTGGCGTTAGTATCGAAATTGAAATTGTGTTCGTTGGTTAAAATTCTCCTGACATTCAGCATTTCTGATTTAGTGTTTTCAAAAAAAAATTGCCTGTGCGCTTTTAAATTAATCTTACTTTATGCATTGTTGGAGATTTAGTTTGAAAAATATACATTGTCGTAAGTGTTGCCGTTGTTATTAATATTTTTTAAAAACTTTTTCGTGAGATTACACCTAAAATCCGTTATTTTTGGTAATTTTTCTTTCAAATTTCGTCTATGAATTTTTTTTCTGTCAATATTAACATTTGTGAAATTTTCAAAATGCTCTGTAACTGCATTGTTGGCGATCTAGTTTTGATTAAAAAATCTCTAAAATTGCCTTATTATTGATAATTAAAAACAAACACATTTCAAGGAAAATATAATTGGGATACGTTTGTTTGGTGATATTGACTAAAACCCTACGATTTGAGACCATTTGGGAATTCACTATATATTTTTTAGTAGAATTGTGGCACACATTTGATAATTAAAATATCTTTTTGGACCTGGGAAAATTAAAATATAACCCTGGAAAACCTTAAAAAAACACGGGCAATTTCGGTTTCAAAAATTAGTAGCAACTATGATATTGTATATTGTGACCCAGCTAAGCTCAAGATCACCATTGTTTTATAAAATGCACCAACTGAATATCCAAACTGCTGTTTTTGAAAAAGTAACTGTTAAACGCATGCATACTGTATTTTTTTTCTGTTATCATTCATTTTTCCCCATGCATGTTCAGTAGTTTTAATCTGCTTTTAAGTCCTGCAGAGCAAGCCTTGAATGTTGATCACCAGATCATTTTTCAGGTCGAAAAAATGTGGAAATTCGTAGGAATGACGTTTGGGGACTACGAATTGCCTATCAATGGTAAATTTCAAAATTGAATGAGATGCCGAAGAGATAAATTTTGAGTTTCGGGTCAGGATGTTTCGTGTTCATAGCCTTTTAATGAGAGGATTAATCAAGGTTCTGCTATTCCACTAATCCATATTAGTTTTCTTGAGTAACTTTCGGATAATTGTGTCACAGTCTTACCCACTGGAGGCCATCTTGTGGTCAGTTTAGTTGTCCCTATCTGCTGGTTAAGGTCAGATTTACTGGGTCACTCGTGTTTTTAATCCAATCACTGCTACACCACCCACATTGCAGATTTGCAATTTCAAAACAGGGTTGAAACCTACGTATAAATGGGTAGTTTACCTATGGTTGGAAATGGTCATTTCTCCCTTTTTGAATGCAGATGGCGCCACTTTCAATGCACCAAATTAATGCAGATCAATATCAGTATCACTTCAAGTGTGATGGAAATGATCGTTGAGGCCCTTTAGGGGGTTTCAGTTAATTTTCAAATGTTGTGCAAGCAATGCAAGCAAAAATGACAAAGTAAATGCATTGTCACAAAAGCAAATTATTTCAGTTGAAACCATATTGCCAAGTCATTCCCCACACAATTTCTTAGTCATTTCTCTTGTTTCTGGACCAGACCTTGTCATGCCTGTTATCCCAGGATTATGACCTTTCACGTCAGTCTTGTTAAAGAAACAGAAAAATAATGAGCGAGTATATTAAAACTTGTATTCCACACGCACAAACTGTAACAAATTTAAACATAATGTATAAGCTTAATTTAGCTGTTGAAAATTGCGACAAGGGATTATGAGCAGCGAACAAAACATATTTGCAGATAATCAAACATTGTCCAAACTCGGGTTTAAAAAATCAATTTTTCCATAAATGTTGATGAAAATTTGTGATTTTGAATTGAGCTTGACAAGACACAACAGACTGAGACTATGTCGAATTGCCCAAACTTTTTTGATAAGCTTTTTTAATTGTCCATTATGTTACAAGAAGCATTTTGTTGGCCAGTTTTCAAGGCTGTTTACTAATCTACTTTGCCAAACTGACCACCCAAAATAGGCAAATTCTTGACCAATTTATCCATTTGGAAAAATAATGAGCAAGTATATTAAAACTTGTATTCCACAGGCACGAACTGTTACAAATTTGTACAAAATGTAAAAGCTTAATTTAGCTTAATTCCCGACAAGGGATTATGAGCAGTGAACAAAACATATTTGCAGATAATCAAACATTGTACAAACTGGGGTTTAAAAAGCATTTTCCCCCAAATTTTGCTGAAAATTTGTGATTTTGAATTGAGCTTGCTAAGACACAAGACTATGGCGAATTTTCCAAGTTTTTAATAAGCTTTTTAATCGTCCATTATGCTACGAGAAGCATTTTGTTGGCAAATTTTCAAGGCAGTTTACTAATCCACTTTGTCAAACTGACCACCCAAAATAGGCAAATTCTTCACCAATTTATCCATTTGGAAAAATAATGGCCTAGTAAATTTACATTAAAATTTGTATTCCACACGCACAAACTGTAACAAATTTGTACGAAAATGTATAAGCTTAATTTAGCTCAATTCACGACAAGGGATTATCAGCAGTGAACAAAACATATTTGCAGATAATCAAACATTGTCCAAACTAGGGTTAAAACGTATTTTTTCTCAAATTTTGCTGAAAGTTTATGATTTTGAATTGAGACTACATGTATGTCGAATTGCCAAAGCTTTTTAATCGTCCATTATCTTTTAAGAAGCCAATTTTCAGGACTGTTTGCTAATCTGCGTTGTGAAACTGACCACCCAAAATAGGCAAATTCTTGACCAATTGATCCATTTGGAAAAATGAGCATGTATATTAAAACTTATATACAACACGCACAAATTGTAACAAATTTAAACTACAATTATAAGCTTTATTTAGCTGTTGAAAATCACGACAAGGGATTGTGAGCAGTGAACAAAACATATTTGCAGATAATCAAACATTGTCGAAACTATAGGGTTAAAACGTATTTTTTCTCAAATTTTGCTGAAAGTTGATGATTTTGAATTGAGACTACATGTATGTCGAATTGCCCAAGCTTTTCAATCGTCCATTATCTTTTAAGAAGCATTTTATTAGCCAATTTTCAAGGCACGTTTGCTATAATCTGCTTTGCCAAACTGACCACCCAAAATAGGCAAATTCTTGACCAATTTCGCCATTTGGAAACCGTGCCTATAGTATAAACTTCGACAACAATAAGTAGCGTTTTATTGACCTGTTGCATTAATAACACTGGTCTTGTTTTGCAGTAAATCATGCATTAATTCAAGGCCAACTAGACAATAAATGGACGGGTGTGGGTGAATGGCTACCCAAGAAATAAATGTCCGAAATTCGTAATCAGGTGGTGGTCGTGTTCGCGTTTTTTTGGTTTTAACAGTTTTATGACCGCCTGTTGCAGTCAATTACAAAAAGAAATCAAACGATTATTTATTTAAAAACTAAAATGTTGATACAACAACACGAGTTCTTTAGTTAATAAACTGATAATTGGTCAGCCTTATCGTGTCCATATGGGGAGGAAGGACGGGTTTTTATGGCGACTGGTTGCGTCATGCTCCGTTAGATTTAATGGGGCATTAAGTCGACTGTTAAGGCCATGTGTCGTGTTTGCACGAAACAATTTCAACCAACAATTTAGGTGGGGTTTTATTGCTACCATTGAAACTTTTTGAAGACTTTGAAACGTTACCTGAAAATTGCTATAATTTTAAACATTGTTAACTTTGAAAAAATTGGAAAATTAACCTCAATATAATTTATTTCTGGATTTTTGCAAAGTTTAATTATCATCTAACTGCTAGTACATGCATATGGCCTTGTGTCATGTCTTTACATTTTGGTAGTTAAATTTTCTGAAAAATAATGACTAAAATGTAATGTGATATTGTAGGTCCGTTAGATTTAATGGGGGATTAAGGTGGAGTTTTATTGCATCCATTTGAACGTTTTGAAGACTTTGAAATCTTAATATTTCCTGACTGAAAATTGTTAAATTTGAAAAAGTGAAAAACAAACCTTATCAACTGTTGTACTATATTTTATTTCTGTATTTTTCCGAAGTTTAATTATCAGCTAACTGCTAATACATGACATGACATTGTGTCGTGTCTTTACATTACATGTAGTAATTATTAAATTTGTAAAAATAACGATTAAAATGCTATGTTATAGATACTGTAGATACAAGGTTTGTTTCATCTTAATATTTAACGTTATTTAATGTTGTTTTCTATTTAATACTTATGATGAAACAAACCTTGTATTTTCAATATCTATAACATTACATATTTTTCAGAAAATTTAACTACCAAAAAGGATATTCGTTGGGCTTCATGAACAATATATTTTATTTTTTAAAAAACATTTACGAAACAATTTATTTCGTGTTTTATTGCACCCATTAAAACGTTTCGAAGACTGAACATTTTTCCTGAAAAGCGTTAACTTTGAAAAAATGAAAAACATAACTCAACAACTTTTGCAATAAATTTTATTTCTGAATTTCTTTGCAAAGTTTACCTATCAGAGTATCAGTTAACTGTTAAAACATGTACATGGCCTTGTGTCGTCTCTTTACATTTTGACAGTTATTAAATTGTCTGAAAATAATAAAAATAATGGCGAAAATGTAACGTTATAGCTATTGTAGAAACAGGGTTTGTTTCTTAAATATTAGGTAGAAAACAACGACTTGAGAAGGAGATTCGTTGGGCTTCATGAACAATATATTTTATTTGAAAAAAAGAATGACTAAAACACAACAATTTAATCAAATAAGGTATTTTTTTGGCAAATAACACGGTGAGCAGCTCTTACACGTATTTTTACTGTGTACGTTTGTACGTTTCCGTATTAAAAATTACAAAAGTATCGATTTTCAAATCCAGCATAAAACGTCTTAAATTTTAACAAGCTCTTTCGCCAGGAAAACTTATGAAATAGAGTATCAAAAGGTTTTGCTGGGTTGCACCAAATCTCCAATTAGGTAATCGGCGATTTTCCGCAACCCATCAACAGCATTACAATTCATACATTTCTTTAGGAAATCTTGAAATTTCGTCTCCACATAAACGAAAACAGCTCGAATTTTTAACTTTCAACGAAAAAACAGCATCTAATTTTAGTAACAACAAAGACACGTTTTCACGAAAATGGGAACTCGAAATAATAGCATCAAAAATAACCCCAAAAGCGTTGGTTTTTGGGCCATTGTGCCTAAAATGAAATCGAAGAAAAATGAAAATAACGTTGAATACATCAAAAATAAAATGGAAAATATTTACAATAGTTTGTCGATATATGTTTATAGACAGATGCATGTATAGAAAGGTTTTATCATCCCCTATAATTTTCTGAAATTGAGCTTCAATTCACAATTTACTGAATATCTTCGAAATCTTCCTAAATGGCACAAGGTTTTAACAAGAAAATGCCAGTTTTGTTCGTTCAGTAAGATTCGTTCGTAGAAAAATACTCCAGTTAGCATAAGCAACGAAATTGAAAAAAGTTTTTTTTTTTGGTTTGTGATAAGGACGTTAGATGGCGCCACTGTGTTTTCACCATTTCAGTATTTTTCCGCCAAACTTGGCAAAAACATATTGAGTCAATTAAGTTAATTTTTTATTTAATTAATGTTCATTTTGATTTCTCTAGAGAAACGTCCTGAGAAAACAAAATGAAAATACATTTTAAAAAATTAACTTAAATTAGGTTTCAATGATCTGAAAATTTAGCATTAAAGATAAGCAAAAGTGCTTGCTTTTAAGTCTACTTTTATGAGGCTTTTAGTGCCATCTGTGGTCAAAATTGTCAAAAATCATAAATATACAAGTTGTGTTTTTGGTTACTTTTTCAATTTAAATTTTAGAATTTTTGTAATAACATTATTTTTTTTAAAGAAAAAAATTCATGTTTGTTGTTTTTGATTAACTTTTAACACCAAATTTAGAATTATAGCAGCAAAATTGAACTTTTTTTTGCAAGAAAAAGTAATTTGGTTAGTTTTTTCAATACAAAATTTAAAAGAATTCCACTTCATTTTTTCCAAGAAAAAAAGTCATGTGTGGTTTTGGTTACTCTTTTCGATGCAAAATTGAAAATTTTAAAAGCAAAATGTTACTTTTTTCAATGCAAAATTTAAAATTTGTTAATACAACATTTAGTATTTTAAAAACAAAATTTAACTTTTTTTTTTCCAAGAAATAGTCAGGTGTTTATTTGGTTATTTTTTCGATACAAAATGTAGTAGTTTAAAAGCAAAATGTGGCCTGTGGCGCCCTCTAACGTCAGCAACAATACCATTACTAGGTCAAGAACAGGGCTGTCACTTCTCAAGTACACTCTAAAAAACTGCAAACTACTTTGCTTCTAAAACACCCATGATTTATATTTATTTCTGCCTTTTAAGGCCGTTAAGTGATATTTAGCGGCTATAATTGGCTATAGCATCGCTTCACATTAAAATGGTTTATTATCAAAAATGGAGATTGTTTTTAGCGGAAATTTTTATCTGATCACACAGTTAATTCTGTTGTGGTCAAGTGGCGCCAGATAAGAGACAACAATTCATGGTATAAAAACTGCCTGTTTCAGTTAATTAACTGGTGCTTTCCAGTTATAATCAGCCTGACTGAGCATTGTGATAGTAAAACAATACAAGTCATAACCAGTTTTTTGGAGGAGTGATGCTAACTAGAAAGGGAAATTAAAATTGATAATTTGCATCATATCAGTATGGCACCACAATGCACTTTTGCTGATTTATATCACTGGGTGTACACGTAAATGTCGTTGAAAATACTTAACAAGCACGTAGTTTCTAATTATGAAATCCCATAATGGTATTTTCTGGTTATGATTTTTTTCCGTAATGTTCAGGAATGCGTGAGTGAACAGTAAATCGTAACTTAAACCTGTGGCTATTTTGTCATAACCTAACATGATTAAGTTATGAGCACAATAAGCATTCAAAAAAAAATTACTTTTTCAGTTTCGTTGCCCAACATATACACGATTTCAAAGTTTTACTAACACGATTATTTTTTTTTTCAAATTTGTGCGAAAAACAGAGTGCAACAGCAGCGTTAGAAAAAACAAGCGTTGGTAATAAGCACTTTGGGTGTAAGTTTTAGAGATTTTTCAGTCCGTCTAACAATCTATCTTACAACAAAATACAGAGAAATGTGCATTTAGGAATTTGTACAAATGAGTCGAATACAACCATGTTCAATTACGAGTTCAGCAAATCTTAGCTCTGCACCTTAATACGATGCCTACGATGCTGCCACCAAGGGCAAAATATTGCCGGAAATGTCTCTTTTCATACCAATTTTTAACATTGTTCAAATTTGTATAGTTTTGTAACACTACTTACAGATGCACCCCTGTACAGGTGGCAGCACAGTAGGTGCAAACTTAAGGTGCAGACAACAGTAGACATAATGAAAGTAACCCATGTCTTAGCGCCTTTCTTAGAAATACTCAGGAAATATGAAAAGGCATGGACCATTTAGGAAGATGCACCAGTGACGAACTGAACAAAAATATATACTTTATAAACACATGATACGATACACCAAGTTTACGCTGAGAATAAAAACCCAAATAGGCATCGGTGAAAAACTTGAACGCCGTCTTCCAGAAATGCAAGGTGGAAATGCCCTACGGATATCAAAAGGACCAGAAAATTCATCTTGAAATTGGTAAATTCAGTGGAAAATATTTTTCGCAATTGA
This sequence comes from Kryphioiulus occultus, assembly GCA_034687865.1. Classification (NCBI taxonomy): domain Eukaryota; kingdom Metazoa; phylum Arthropoda; class Diplopoda; order Julida; family Julidae; genus Kryphioiulus; species Kryphioiulus occultus. The sequence goes on from JAQGAF010001777.1 coordinate 15,066, forward strand.
AATTTGCACATTTTGTTATATTCGCAAAATTTGCTCACAGTAATGTTTGAGATAAATCCAAACTTTCCTGATTGGAAAACCGGTCTGTTTGGATTTATCTCAAAATTAGATCCAATATTATTTTTTCTTAGACCCAATATTGTTGTCCATTACTTTAAATTTTAAAAATTTTATTTATATTTTTAGTTTTCATTCATTTCAGCCCAAAAACTGCTCCACGGTGCATTTCTCGGAAAAAAACAGCTGATCAGTTTCCGGATAGTCGCCTATTATATTAATTCAACAATATATTGTTTGGGTAGGCTATAGAATAAGATGATATTGCATGGATTCAGAAAGTTGTACATATGTGATTCGCACGTATTATGCAGAGTGGACACATGTTAAGGATTAATTCAACATAATAAGAATAATATTTGACTATAGCTAGTCGTAGATTAATTACTGAGTAGGGGTTGGCTATCCATTATTACTTACAACGAGGGAGTTAGCGTAATACTATTTTTTACAAAAAATCTCATGTTTGATTTACTTTACATAATGCCTACGTGAAACAAGTATTTTGATTTCGTTAAAAAAGTGGACTGTAAAACACTTTCGAGAATTCTTCTTTGGGAGTCTTAGTTTTCAAGAACCGTAAAAAATTGCCATCAAAAAGTGTGATTCTTTAGGAGGATTTAGAAATTTTATTTTAAAAATATATGTTAGGCTGATACGAGTCATTAGCGTATTTTAGTTAAATTATTAATTTCCATTGTTAGCAATGACTATCACGAGTCACATTAAAATTAGTGTGAGATAAAACAGTTCAAAAGAACAGGCAAATTTAAATCCTATGATTTATTACATCAAAAATAAGATACGCACAACGTAACAAGGAGAATTGCACGTATCGGAATAGTAATTAAAACGTTTGAGAGTAATTCTGAGTTATTAAAAACTGCTGAGATCCTCGGAATCCTCAAAATTTGAAATGAGAGCGTATCAGTGGATTTTGAGACTTGAGAAAGACACTTTAAAACGATAATTTTCAATGGACTTAATGAAATTCTTGTCGATATAAAAAATAATGTCCCATGCGACGAGGTTTTGATGATGAAAACTGGGCTAAAATACAGATGAGCCTTCCAGATTGGCCAATTCAAGTAGCAGTTTGAACACAATTTCTTTGGTTGAGACCGAATCTGCTTAAATCTCTCCAATTTTTGTGAAAATGTTCAGATACAATGAATTAAAAGTAAGGGGTGCTCGCTGGCTCAATATGTGACAACTTAATCAAGTCTATCTATTTTACGGCACGCTATTTTACACGCTTGATGGATTTGATTTCTTTCGATCATTTGTGCTGACAGTGCAACATTATTTCTATATTTTTTCCTCTTCTTTTTTTTTGGTTTGCAAAAAGGTATCGTAAAGACTGTGATGATAATATGATAGATATAGTATAGTAAAGGAGAAATTGCAGTAAAAAACCTTTAACTACGTTCATCGTGGTCAAATAGAGGATGTTTGCAAAAGCAGGATCAGTCAGGAGGCAGATAACTGAAGAGGCGATATTTGTCCCTAATGTGTGGTCGAACGTCTTCATTCTGGCAATTTAAAAATGTAATATTAGTTAAACTACAATTCGGGAAAGATTTGTGCAAAATGGACATTGTGGGTATTTGAAAAGTAATATTTTTAATGTTTCGTTGACTGTTACGAAACATGAAAAAAAGTTAAGCAAAATGGACATTTTGTGTATTTGAAAAGTAATATTTTTTATATTTCGTTGACTGTTACGAAGCATGAAAAATATAAAAACTGATGTAAACAATTTCCAACGGCCATGGATTTTTAATAGCATTAATACTGATTATTTACTAACATTTGCCAAAATTTTCACAAATGTGATCCAAAATCCTATGCAATTAAATAGCGTTCGGCAGGGTACTGATATTTTACTATATTCGATTTATAAATTATCTTTTCTATTAAAAAGTATATGGGAAAACAAAATTCAAAATTGAGCATAACTCATGTTCATTTCCAAATTCTTTCTAAATATGTTACTAAAAATAAACCATGATTTTCACAAATGTGCTGGGAAAAGCTAGAAAAAATGTACTCTTTCATAAATACTCGATGAAATAAAATTTCCAACAAGTTTTTGTCATTGGACCAAGTTCCCAAAATCCTGCAGTTTGGCAGGGCAGTGGTATTTTATGTAACTTTTAAATTATCTTGTTTATGAAAAATAAAAAGGGCAAAAAGAATTACAAATTGAGCATTACTCGTATTCATTTCCAAATTCTTGCAAAATGTTATTTAAAAGCAACCATATTTTTTAGAAAAATATCAGTGGTTAGTTAACCAAGCATAGCATGCATGGAATACAATTTTTTTCAGATATATACTTCATGAAAAAGAAACTATCATAAGCAATTTTTTGTATTGCTGATATTGATTTTAAGATATTGGTCTTTGGAAAAAAAACAAATATCGAGACTCACCATGGCAACGAGGTTTTCCAGAAACGGCAGCAATTTCATCAGTTCTCGATCGTTTTTGTCTTCGAACCAGCTCTCAATTGGAATCCCATTTTCAAGCTAAAAATTGTCAGAAATTGTGAATAAATTAAATCATCTCCTTAGATACCAATGTTCACTATTGTAACTACAATCCTCCAATTTTCAAAACGCTTTAACTAGATTTAACTATTCATTTCAAATGTCAACATCTGCTGCAAATTTACGCGAAGAAATGGTATAGTGGCTTGCAAACTTCTTGTAATATTTTAAAGTGCATGTACACATATTTCATTCACTGCAATCTAACAACTTTATATGCTGCCACCTTGTACAATATGATCGTTAAGCCATTTTACCTGATAACCAAATGCTTGCGGAGAGTTGTCCACAATAACAGTTTTAGACAAATCCCGGCCAAGGATATTTAAGTCCTTGATGTAGTTGCCATTGACGCAAACGCAATGCTCGCGAAATAGACGATATCTAAAGGGAAAAAATTCTCGAATATTAATTTCATGCATGGAAACGATGCGGATAACAATTAATCAAATTACGAAACTCACTTGATGAGCTTTCTATCGCAGTCGAGAAGATTCAGGAGTTTGTCGGCGTAGACTTTCTTTGAAGCGGTAAATAAAACGACTTCGAATATGCGAGATGCCCTCTCTAAAAACTCGTGAAAAAACGGCCTCGTCCTGACATAAACCTGAAATAATTTTTTTACATTGGTTAAAACATGGTTAAACCTAGTATCTTTAAATTAAAATTGGCGATTATAAGTACTTTTCACCAACAATAATGTCATGGTTCATACCAAAATTTGCAACTCAATTTCTCTGACTTCTCAAATAAAAAATGTCATATTTAATTAAAATTAATTTTATCCGCAACACTACAATTGATTATATTTCTTTGTATTTTTCTGTCAGGAAGACTAGCCAAATCTTCAATTGAATTTCCCTGACTTTTCTAGACACTTTTTGGAAAATTTCCAGACAATTTCAAGAAAGAATTTTGACAGATTTGATGCAAGCAAATATACTGTACCATATGGCGGAAATTTTTGAAAAATTACAAGAAATATTGGATATTTAGTGTATTAATATTAATAATTAATGCGAACACTAGTGGTTGAAACCACTAGATCTCCAACACTGCATTTTTGAGTTCTTCTCCGTAATATTAAAAAATTCTTCATAATGACGGAAACACTGTGGGCGAATTTTTTTTTTAACAAAAATAATGCATTTTAGGTGAATTTCTCAGAATAAATGATAATGATAAGAAATGATAATGAAAACGCCATAGGCGAAATTTTTAGAAAAAGTAGATCACAAATAGCTTTTCTAATGCTTTTCATGATATACTTATACCAATCAAAATAGTTGTGCCACAACAAATTTCCAGACATTATGCATTTCCCTGACTGAATGGTCAAAATGTCAACATTTCCCTGATGGTATGAACCCTGAATGTGGTACAATGTACTTATAATTATAATTTTTTAAGTTTTAGTTGGACCGTTCGTGCCAAATACCTGATACGTGCAATCTTGAAAAAACACTGGAAAAGACAGCGTGGCGTCCTGCAGCTCGTACAAACTGCAATGAACTAGGGTTTCATCCTGAAACAGAAAACGAAGAGTCAGTTTCGCACGAAGAAAATGACCAGCGGCACTGACCACTAAAATTGGGGCTTACCAAATCCAGCACGAGGGAAAATTCCGGACTACTTCGCGTCTTCAACGGCAAAGCCGGACATCTCGCTCTCATCTCGGCATCGAGCGGTGGAAGGTGCTTGATGAAGTAATATCTACAGAAAACCACCTTGACAGTTAGTTCAGTGAAATGTGCCTCGAAAAGCCAAAACGACCCAACAGGAAGCTGAGAAACTGGACTCACGGGTCAAAGGTTTCCCATTCCTCCTCGAGCCGGACATCGGCCACTTCACCCTCTTTCGGGGTCGGATAGTGCGGCTCGTACAGCGCCACGTCCTCCACGGACACGGGTAAGTCATGCATTATGTTCCCGGGTTGAAACGCTAATTCACCTGATATTTAATAAGCAAAATAATTGCATTAGTTCAACTCGCAATTAAGGTGAAAAATGGTAACTTACACATTCATGCCGCTATGGTTTGGAGCGTTGCGTTAAATAACCTCAAACTATTCACAGGCTGTCAAGCAGTGCGGAGGTAGAATAATATAGGAAACATAGGAAAAATTAAAAATATAGGAAGAATGTAGGAATTTTTTCAAAAAAAATCAGTAAAGTACTGCAGTTGCTGAATTGCTGAATTGTAATTGCTGAATTTGGAATACAGTTTTTCACACTTTTTCACATGCAAATATCAGATTTTCATCCACATTTTATCCTACGCAAATATCTCATTTCTTTCCCCAAAATTTTCACCAAATATTTCACAAAAAATAAAATTTGAACTAAATAAACAGCGGTTCTCAAAATCTGTACCACAACCCAGGTAATTTTAGATTGACAGACTTTTTCATCCCATCTACAATAGGCCTATTGATAACGACGTAGGCAATTTTTTTTTGTTTACAAAAACTAGAAAAACTAGTGTAAATATTATCATTTAAGAGAACGCCACAGGCGAAATTTTTTTTTAAAAAAAATTGTAGCAATAATGAATTTTTAAAGACATTCTTAAAAATATGAATATCCAAAAGAAAGCCGTAAGAAGTTTTTTAAAAAATAGTACTTTTTACAAAAACTGGGCCACAAATGATGGCTTTCAGATTTCTTTTCTAAAAAAATATAATGCGTGTAAATATTAATATTTTAGAGAACGCTTTAGGCGAAGTTTTTTTTTTTTTTTTTTTTAAATAGCCATACTACATTTTTAAGACATTGTTGTAAATGTTAATAATCAACAGAATGTCGTAAGCAGTTTTTTTAAAAACGAAACAAGAAATGATAGATTTAACATTAAGTTAGGCGCGAATTCTTAAATAAACCAGATCTCAGATGATGCATTTTAGCCAGTATCTGCTATATTTTTCTTTGCCACAACAGTTTGCAGTAAAATATAGGATTATATAGGACCACCTCAAAAATATAGGAATTATCTTTAGGAATCTTTAGAATAGGAATCATCCAAACTACCACATGGCATAAATCCTTACTGGCTTTGTCCAGGGTCAGCGCCGAGATGCTCGTGGTAGCCTCCACGATGTACGAGTGATCGTCGATGTTCGTAATGCCTTCGGTCTGGGCACCGAACAACTGGTACGAAGGAGAAAACAAGGAGTTGTCCATGTTCGTGTGCTTCGTTGTTCCTTCTAAGCTCACGTTGGCTTCTTGCACACTCTCGACGCTTTCCACCTTGGGTGCCACTGGCCAGATCGCTAAGAGCAAGAAAACAACGTGAATGATACTGGTTTCTAGGACACTTTTCTAGGAAAAATTCCTGTACTGAGACTGAGACTTACCCGCTGGCCTGAGATTCTGCGGCTTGGGCTTGGTTTGAGATCTGTTCTGAGCGTACTTGGACACCGGCGTCGAACTGATCAAACAGTGGTCGCCATCGTCGCAACCGTCCTTATACCATTTGCTCTTCCTCTTCTTCGCTTTCGGACAAAACTGAGCATCCTGAAAAGATACGATCGCTGTATTTAGCCTTTAGGATATACATGTACTGGATTTTCTGTAAAATGTATGACATGGTTCATACCAAAATTTGCAACTCAATTTCCCTGACTTTCCCTGACCAAATCTGATTAATTTCTCTGACTTTCAAATAAAAAATGTTACGTGTAATTAAAATTAACTTCATCTGCAACACTACAATTAACTATATTTTTTGGAATTTTTCTGTCATGATGACTAGCCAAATCTTCAATTGAATTTCCCTGACTTTCCAGGTTTTCCAGACACTTTTTGGCAAATCTCCAGACAATTTCAATAAACAATTTTTACAGATTTGATCAGAGCAAATATACCATACGGCGGAAAGTTTAGAAATAACATATCTGATCACGAAGTGATGGAATTAGCCCACGATATTGTAAGAAGAAATAACAATATAAATAATTTGGATTCTGTCGTAGGCGAAATTTAAAAAAAATACTAGAAATATTGAATTTTTAAGGTATTAATATTAATAACAATGCAGACACTAGTGGATGAAATCACTAATCTCAAACGTTGCATTTTGAGGACTTCTTTGAAATATTAAAAAATTCTTCATAATGAAGGAAACATTTTAGGTGAATTTTTCATAAGGAAAATTAACGAAAATGATAATAGATGATAATGAAAACGCCGTAGGCGAAATTTTTTTTTAAAAAGTAGATCACAAATACAGCTTTTCTAATGCTTTTCATGAAATACTTGTTCCGATCAAAATAGTTGTACCACAACAAATTTCCGACTTCCACCTGAATTTCCCAGACTTAACGGTGAAAATTTCAAGATTTCCCTGACTTTCCCTGACCACATTTCATTTCCCTGTCTATCCCTAACAGTATGAACCCTGTATTTCTGGTACAACACTCGAACAATGACCACCATAAACACGATAAACAAGGTAAAACAACCGTGGTACCTACAACTCCTTGGTGGCCATTTTTTGTCCCGAAACTTCTGTTTATATGTCAAGGTTGGTCTAGAAACACTCCAGCTGTCAGACTTTCACCCTCTATTTACTAAACATAACTTATTGGACCAAATTATTTTGTATCAGTTGCAGACATACTGCACATGTATCAGGATTCCCCAACTACCCCCAGACCTGTAATTGCCAGGGAAAATGGATTTACTTCGAAAAAAGTCAGGGAAATTCAAGACATCAAAAGTACATTTTGCAACGCTAGTTATTGGTAAACGCGCCAGTTGCAGGCATACCGTATGTACATTTATCGGGGTTCCCCCAGACCTGGAAAATCTGAAATTGTCAGGGAAATTGTAGCTACCTGGAAAGGTCAGGGAAAAAAATGACAAGCAGTTCTGTGGAGAAATTGTAATGAAATTTTCACTTTTCACATGAGTTTTCGCACAAAAAACGAATCCCAATTTGCACTTTCCTTAAGAAAATTTGTGTTCTATCTTCAGTTTATGTCCCCTGAATATATGACATGTCATGTGTTTTTTTTTACATTTTAAGTGGTCAGGGAAATTTGTTAAAACCTGGAAAAGTCAGGGAATTTCAAAATTTCATCTCTGGGGAATCCTCTGTATGGTACAGTTACGATGATATTTTATTTGGGGCTTATTCTGGTAACTGATCAAAATTTCTAAGATAATCTACAGAGGTAAAACATGCTGGCAAGATTCGGGTGATCTTTGACAAACCGATAAAGCAAATTCGTGTTATTACATTATACAATTTGAAAACTTTGTGATACAGATTCATAAAGAATGGGATAGAAAGTCATAGTGGAGCACCAGTTTTATTAGTTTAACAATTGGGTCCCAAATGTTGACACTGCAAGTTACAAGGCCTAGCTCCTGGCACACTTAGCGCCTCGTTAATGATTTGTCTCGCTGAGGAGGATGTTCTCGGATTATTTTGCAATCGGGATATCCCCAAAAAAAACCGAAGTCATGGGTTTGCATTTTCACCCCATGTGCATAATGTCATCTGAAAAAGCTCCGTCAACTGAGCTTTTGACTCACCAGCTTGAGAGACGAACACTCGCTCGATGCCAGAGCTTGCTCCGCGATACAGGCTTCCTGAAATGACAGAATGAAGTTCAATTTAATTTACTTTCCAAACACTTGAGGATGACGAAAACGAGCATTTTTGGTCAATTATTTGCTGATGTCAAGAGTGTTCGCAGGTTAACGTGGTGCCTACAGTGCTGCCACCCGGCAGACACCTAACATTCACGTAAAATTTGAGCAAACATCTACGGATAAGTCTCTCTTTATAGCCCTGTAAAAGCTATGCAAATAAGCCGTTGTTAAATTTCATCACGTCCATAAGATACATTTAGACAAAAAATAACAGTATTATCTCGGTGTAGTCAAAGTAACCAAGTGATATACTTGTAGTTGGTGTTAGGTATTGCATACAGACAAGGAATGGATAAAATAATGGAAATACTCGTTGGACTATCTTTTACCTCTGATGCCGAGGAATTTTACACCATTCCTTTAGATTTCTAAGATGTTTTGACTTTGGAAGTCATTATCCTCAGTTAGTCAATGGTGTCCAATACATTTCATGTATTTTCAAGGAAATCCTCACAGTATGGTGTTTTTGCGCTTTACCATGTATCCAACACAAACTGAAACAAATGCTATTCCCAAAATCTCTCGGCATTTCCATTATTTTGTCCGTACCACAGGGCTGGGTGTAGGTCTAAGCAAAATGGTATCCAAAATGTATCCATCAAAAGACTGATTTGTATCCAAAATGTATCCACCATAGACTGGTTATATCCAAAATATATCCACCAAAATGTATCAACCAAGACTGATTTGTATCCAAAATACATCCAACAAAATAGATTTGTATCCAAAATACAACTGTATATCCAACAAAATAGATTTGTATCCAAAATACAACTGTATATCCACCAAAATGTATCAACCAAGACTGATTTGTATCCAAAATATATATCCAACAAAATAGATTTGTATCCAAAATACAACTGTAAATCCACCAAAATGTATCAACAAGACTGATTTGTATCCAAAATACAACTGTATATCCACCAAAATGTATCAACCAAGACTGATTTGTGTCCAAAATACAGCTGCATATCAACCAAGAATGATTTGTATCCAAAATATATCCACCAAAATGTACCAACCAAGGCTGATTTGTATCCAAAATGTATCCTCACTATTCACTTTGATACCTGAATGTAGGGCCTATGCCACTATAACTCTTAAATTGTAATGTAAAGCGTTCTTACATGGTGGTACGAGATGATTGTGCTCTATTATTCTGCGGAAACGTTATTTGAATTAAATAAAAGGCCATGTAAGGCTTTCATAACACCAGAATACACACAAATCATTTGTGATCCCTTTTACCCCAAAATAGTTATTTTGCATCCACTCTCCCAGCCCTGATACCACCTTCGTAGATGCTTGCTCATTGCGAATGTGTGACCAATGAGTTTACCATGCTGATGATGGTGGCCTCTGCGCTCAGCCTCTTCTTCTGCTTGATGTTTGTCCAGTTGCCGTAGCTGCGCTTGTTGGCTGCCTGCTGATACGAGTTGTTCAAAGTGACCAGGGCTATTTTCTTGCTCCGGCGTCTCTGGCGCGACTTTCTTTTCTTTCTGTTCCGTAAGCGTTGCTCATCCTTGTGTGACTTTAGCATCTCAGCAGCCTTTGCTTTAGCACTCTGTTGGAATAGAAGGAGAAACGCAAAATGAGTATACGGTGACTAAGGTCGGAGGTGCGCAACAACACTATATCGACACATTTTAACATTTTAACAGCCCCGCTAATGGCGAGGTAAACCAATGGTGCACTACTAGGATGCATGATACGGTTTCTGAATCCCAGGTAGAAAAACACCAACGTACCCCCCCATTTATCACGCCACGATTGGCCCGACGAAGGGGTGCAAACCAGTGCTTGTCACAGAGGCACGTCCCGAACTGATTTCAACCGACCCGCTACGCAATCGAACTGCGGCAATCAAGAAAATAAGCTGGTTATTGATTTTTTGTGCACCTATCATTGCTGAAAACCAATTTTTTGGTCTTTTGGTTTTTGGTAATTTGAATCGAACTTGGCCAAAAACAGCTCATGGTTCCGACTCAAATTCTCAAATCGATTTCCCTGACACGTTTCGGTCATTTCACTGACTTTCCCTGACATTTTTCGGTCATTTCCCTGACATTTTACCTGAAATTTTACACAAATTTGACCAAGGTAATAGGTTTATTTTCGAACCCTAAACTGAGCTTTACTATGCATCACCATTTTTATCATAAGGAAACATAAGTTCATGCTTCATTTGTCCCAGATTGGGAAACCCATTTAATGTAACCAATCCCATATGTCCAGTGTCAAGCCTGGATATCGCACTAGTATCAGAAATCTAGCAAAATTCCAGGAAATGTCGGTAGACCTTGATGTCCTGAAATCCCCCTAGCTTGAAATGTAGCCACGTAAAAATAATCTCTGCACTTAAATTTTTTTTTTTTAAACTGCGTTAAAAATAGGAAATTATGCCAATTTCCCTGAGTTTCCCTGACACTTTCTCATTTCCCTTACTTTCCCTGACTTTCCAGAAAGTGGGAACCCTGCAGTTGCATGGGTTACGGGGAGCAAACTTACATGTAGTGCATTTGCGGTAACCAGCGGCAGTAACATGAACAGGGATACACCATTTCTGGTCTCTGACACCTGACCACCTGTGGATTTTGCTGTTTTAATCAATTTAGTCAACTAGATTTCAGGGTTCCAACTCAAATTCTCAAATCGATTTCCCTTACTTTCCCTGACAGTATTTCAGTCATTTCCCTGACATTTTACGCGAAATTGCACACAATATTAGACCACAAAAATAGTATACATGTCTTTGATTTTCAAGCCCTGGATCGAAGTTTAACAAAATTTTCGGAGATTTAGATCACCAGTAATGAATCTGTATAATTAGTAGCGAAATTAATAGTGAAGTAAATATAACGGACAATTTTTGGGAAAAAAATACACGTATTTCAACAATGTAGTATTGTATTTCTGCGGACTTTAGAAATTGTATGAAATATTAATACTACAAGAAACACCGTAGGCGAATTATTTTTTTAAAAAAATAGGTTTTAAATGATAGGTTTAATAATTTAGGATGGCGAAAGGCAACATTTTTAAAAACAAAATATTGAGATCTGTATTTGTGTTCTACTTTTTCTAAAAAATTTCGACTACGGCGTTTTCATTATCATTAATTCTTCTTATGAAAAATTCATTATGTTTGTTAAAAAATGTCGCCTATGGCGTTTTCATCATTACGAAGAATGTTTTAATATTTCAAAGAAATCCTTAAAAATGCAGTAACCACTAGTGTTCGCATCGTTATTAATATTAATACACCAAATATCCAATATTTCTTGTAATTTTTCAAAAATGTTCCCTATGGCACACTCTTAATTATTAATATTATTATTTCTTCTTACAAAATTGGGGGCTAATTCCATCATTTCGTGATCAGATTTATAATTTCTAAAATGTCCGCCATAAGGCATATTTGTTCGGATTAAATCTGTAAAAATTGTTGCTTGAAATTGTCTGGAAATTTTCCAAAAAGTGTCTATAAAACCTGGAAAAGTCAGGGAAATTCAATCGAAGATTTGGCCACTCATCCTGACATGAAAATACAAAAAAATATAGTCAATTGTAGTGCTGCAGATAAAGTCAATTTTAATTACATGTGACAATTTTGTTTTGATAAGTCAGGGAAAGTCAGGGAAATAGAGTTGCAAACTTTGGCATGAACCGTATAATGCTACTACATCATGACATGTATCATGAATTTTCCACCACTTCCATGTCCCCTTATACACAATTCATCGAATAGCAATATCCTTCGCAGAATACCAGTGCCATCTATGGTGCATTTCGAGCAACTGTTATTAATATTAAGGGTGAGCAAACTCAGCAGTTGATAAGCACGGTTGGCAATTTGCAAAAAAAGGTCACGTGAGAAAAATCAATTTTAGAAATTAATTCAAGGTCGTGGTAATTATCGAACCCAATTGCTTTTTCTTACGTGACTGTTCAACTGCTAACTATTCAGATATCCCAAAAAAGGGGCCCCAGATAGGCCTATATTTACATTTTTTCTTTCTTGGGTCATTTGAGAAGAAGTTTATGGCGTTATCGACGCCATAGCCGTTCTGGTACGAGCCAGAATCACCTTCAACGGATTATATTATACAGTACGATTCATCTTTTATTATTGCGTATAAATGTAACATTAAAAGAAGAGCCTACTATAGCTGACTAAGCCAGCCTTTCTGTACACGTACATTTTTCCCTCAAGTTTCACTTGTGCAGGCTGATATTATTATCATCTGCAAACGAGAGAAAATCTGGTAATCGATAATTTGGCTATCGTAGTATGGCGCCCCCAACTGACGAAACGTTTATGTCCACTTTCACCTTTGCATTTACAGGGGTCCAAATGTAACTGACATCTCTGTCAT